>SNQJ01S0001740.1:394811-404818 GCA_010110895.2 Picea sitchensis
GAACTCCACAACAAAATGGAGTAGTGGAGAGGCAAAACAGAACAGTGCAACAAATGGCCAGGTCAATGATGAATGAGAAGAACATTAGTCAAACCTACTGGGTAGAAGAAATACACACAACAATCCATGTTCTTAACAAAGGCCACCTTAGACCACAAAGTGACAAGACACCTTATGAACTGTGGTATGGGAGACCTGCTTCAATCAAACACTTCAAAGTCTCTGGGAGTAAATGTTACATAAAGAATAATGATGAGAACCTTGGCAAATACGATGACAGGGCTTATGAAGGTATCTTCTTAGGATATGCTACAAATAGTAAAGGATACATATGCTATAATAAGAGGCTGCATAAAATGGTTGACTATATTGACGTAAAAGTTGATGAAGGAATCCCAGCAAGAGAGGTGTACAATAATGAGTCTTCTACAGAGGACACAACTAAAGCTGGAGATGAACAGGTCCAAGAATCAGAAAACGAAGACTCTGAATCAGATGAAGACACAGATACTCAGACAGACTCAAATCAACAGGCAACTTCAAATTCCTCCTCCAGAATCACTCAAAAGAATCATCCTGCAAGTCAAATAATTGGTGAAAAAGACAAAGGTGTACAAACTAGGAGAAAGATAATCAAAAACACCGAGCAATCACATATAGATTTCATATCCATGCTAGAACCCAAGAACTTTAATGAAGCTAGCAAAGATGACCATTGGGTTAAAGCAATGAATGACGAACTTGATCAGATTGAGAAAAACAATACGTGGGAGATGGTTCATAGATCGAAAGGTAAAAATATCATTGGTTCCAAATGGATCTTTAAGAATAAGTTGAATGAGCAGGGACAAGTTGTCAGGAACAAAGCAAGATTGGTCTGTAAAGGCTATGCTCAAATAGAAGGATTGGATTTTGATGAAACATTTGCGCCCGTAGCAAGGTTAGAAGCTATCCGAATATTTCTTGCCTATGCTTGTCATAAAAGGTTTAAAGTCTATCAAATGGATGTCAAGTCAGCTTTTCTAAATGGAGATTTAAATGAAGAAGTCTATATGGAACAATCAGAGGGTTTCAAACTGTCTGATAACTCTAACTTAGTATGCAAGCTGAAGAAAGATTTATACGGGTTAAAACAAGCCCCTCGTGCCTGGTATCACAGACTGGATATGTATCTCAAAGACAAAGGGTTCAAGAGAGGAGCAATTGACAACAATCTATATATCAAAATAGAGGGTAATGATTTGCTCATTGTGTTGGTCTATGTAGATGACATCATCTTTGGATGTAATAAGGATTCATTGGTAAAATGGTTTGCTTCTGCCATGGAGTTTGAGTTTGAAATGTCTATGATAGGAGAATTGTCATTTTTTCTTGGTCTGCAAATTACTCAGAGGTCTGAAGGGATGTTCATTTATCAAGAAAAATATCTAAGAGAAATGTTGAAAAGGTTTCAAATGGAAGATTCTAAACCTGTGGGCACACCTATGGTCACTAGATGAAAATTAAGCAAGGATGATGACTCACTTGATGTTGATCAAAGTTCATATAGGTCAATGATAGGCAACCTGCTGTACATCACAACATCTCGCCTAGACATAATGCATGCTATTGGAATGGTAGGAAGATATCAGTCTGCACCTAAACAAAGTCATTTGCTAGCTATCAAAAGGATATTCAAGTATTTGAAAGAAACAATGACTTATGGTCTGTGGTATCCCAGAAATCAGGATTTTCAGTTAACTGCTTATTCAGATGCAGATTGGGTAAACTGTGCTGATGAGAGAAAAAGCACCAGTGGAGGAGCATTCTTCCTGAGTGACTCATTAGTAGTATGGCTTAGTAAAAAGAAAAGTTCCATTTCTTTATCAACTACGGAGGCAAAATACATTCTTGCTGCTACCTGGTGCACTCAGGTATTATGGATGATTCAAACACTTTCAGACTTAGAGGTAAAATACGCTGCACCGATCCCAATTCATTGTGATAACACTAATGCCATCAATGTGTCCAAGAATCCTGTATTCCACTCCAATACCAAGCATATTCCCATAAAATACCATTATCTGAGAGAGAAGGTCACCAATCAGATTGTTCACGTCCATTACATTCCAACCACAGAACAAATTGCAGACATCTTTACTAAACCTCTAGCCAAGACACCATTTGAATACCTCTGACAGAAGTTGGCTGTCATCCCGTATCACACCTAAGAGAGTCCATCCTGTTAGGGGGAGTTTTGTATTGATTGAATATCTGATACCTCCTAAAAATACCACAACATCTCAGAGGGAGCATGTTTTCTTTGACATTGATGTCAAAGGGGGAGAAAAGGAGTGGTCCGGACCGGATGCTATAGTTAGAGGTCGAAATAGATTAGCGCAGTCATTTAGGGTTGCCATCAATGCCAAAGGGGGAGATTGTTGTGATTATCATTGATAACAGGTGTGATTGTCATTGATGGCAAGATCATAGTATGCAACGATGGAAAAACAAGGACAATGAAAGCCCGGGAGGAGAAGCGACAGTGATCTTTGGATCCCATTGAGAATTCCTGTTGAACGTCAGATCTGAGCCCGAGGTCCGACTGACGTTGGATCCAAGAGAACCTGCACATTCTTTAAAGAGAAAGGTGAAGCGAGGTTATGAAATCTCGAAGGCAGGAGGACAGTTTCGGATACCGGGAGTTGGAAGAGTCAAGACTCTTCATCACCAGGAGTCTCGGAATCGTTAAATGCAAAACCCTGAAACCCGAAACCCAAAATAGGCACACCAACAAAGAATTTCGCAGACCAGGAAATAACTCCATTTCGGAGTCCCGGATACCAGGAGTTGAAGTGTTGAAATGATTCATCACAAGAGTGCCGAAATGTCGAATCGCCAAAATGTGAAACGCCAAAATCCCGAAATAGGCACACCAACGAAGAATTTCGTAGATCGGAAAATAACTCCATTTCGGAGTCCCGGATACCGGGAGTTGAAGCGTCGAAACACTTCATCACAGGAGTGTCGAAATGTCGAATCGTCAAAATGTGAAATGCCGAAATCCTGAAATAGGCACACCAACAAAGAGCTTCGCAGACCGGGAAATAACTCCATTTCAGAGTCCTAGATACCAGGAGTTGAAGTGTCAAAACACTTCACCACAGGAGTGCCGAAATGCGAAACAACAAAATACTGGATCTTTGATCTGACTCCATTTCGGAACTTCAGATACCAGGAGTTAGAGAAGTTAAGCACCGAGAATCTTCACCACAGGAGTCCTGAAATGGCGAAATGCGAAACGCCAAAATGCCGTTGATCCGACTCCATTTCGGAGTTTCGGATACCGGGACTTGGAGTTGTCAAGAACTCTCACATCAAGAATGCCGAAATCGTGATATGAAAAATCACGAAGAGATATGGACCATCGAATCATCAAGAGTGTGGACCATTGATCCAACTCCATTTTGGAGGTTCGGATACCAGGAGTTGGAAGAGTCAAGAGTTGAGACTCTTCATCAAAGAAGTCCCGAAATTCCGAAATGCGAAATGCCGAAATGAGAAATGTGAAAACACCTTTTTGGTGTAAGCCTTGGTCACCACCGGTGGTCACATCGTCGAAGAGCTGTAGAGAAGAGCTCGAAGAGACAAGCTGCATTTCGGAGTTTGGGACATGGAGAATCGAGACTCTTCACCACAAGAATGTCGAAATTCCGATATGCCGAAATGCGAAATAAACGCAAGATCCTACGGATCCAATCCAACGGTGCAGGTGAATTTAAGTATGATCAGAGGGCTACTGTTGCACTTCAGAGTGTAACTGCTAGAAACGACTGATGGCTTCTGCCAGAGGAATGAAACAGGCCTCAGGGTGATCGCTAGAGAAGATGAAGAGGCTCGAGGCATCTTCCAGTGGAAGGAAGACTATTCTTAGAGGTGATTGATAGATGGAAGAGTGTTGAAGCCTGTAACTACAACATAGAGGATCAAATCGACTTTGATAGAGAAGAGGAAGAGTCTCAACTGCAAGATAGGCTAAGTAATCTCAACATAACACCCAGTGATGATGGACGCATGGGTTTAATTGCCAGAGAAGATGAAGAGTTGCCATGATGATCAGGTAGAGCACTCGACATGGAGAGAGTATGTAGAAGCATGGTGAGATAGCATGCACAAGGTGCACAGAGACTATAATTATGCAGAACAAAGAAGAGATGGGGGGTTGTTGTTGTTAAGAGTGATCAAGGAGTGTAGAAGGAGGAGTATATAGTAGCGGAAACATGGAGACGAGGAATGGCGCATTGAATGGACATGGCACACAGAGCATAAAAGTTAGAGGCATAGAAAGCGCAAGGCATGTGTGCGGCAAGACAGTGAGGCAGTAAAGGAAGGCTGAGGTGCTATTGTAGAGAAAAACAGAAGATCAGAAAATGCAAGAAGATGCAGACAGAGAGACATTGATACAGAAGAGCAGAGCAGCATATCAGAACACTGATAAGCCTGGTAAGCTAATGATAAATATTGTATAAATGTGATAAATTTATATATAGCAAACTTTATATGTTAGGGTGGAAGGGAGGTGCTAGGGAGGACTGTTGTCCTCAGAGGTTCAAGTGGGTGCTTGAACACAGGGAGTTGTAGCTTCCATCTGGTTGTATCCAGAGAAACCAGGGTGGTAGGGTGGCGCAAGGGAGAACTGTTGTTCTCTGTTGTACAGGTTGGTTCCTGTGTGACTAGAAGTTGGTGCTTCGATCCAGTTGGTGCTAGAATGCTTATGGAGTTGGTGCTTCCTTCTAGTGGGTGCTAGAGAAACCAGGGAGTTGGTGCTTCCTTCTAGTAGGTGTTAGAGAAAACAGAGAGCCGGTGCTCTCAACAAGTTGTAGCTTGCAAAACAGAGGTTGAAGCCTCATTATGAGTTGGTGCTCATAGGTATGATAATGTACATAATGTAAAGAATACTTATCATATAAAGAAGAAGATGTTTTTACCCTTTATGGGTTTCCTCAGGAAATATCTATCTCTATGTATTCCTTATGTGCGAGTGATGTTGAATGTTCTATTGCTTACTTCCCTGCATTATGGTGATTGTCATTGAGTGCTCTGTAAAGAATTTAAAATAAGTATAATTGTTTAAGAACGGTAACAACTGATTCACCCCCCCCCTTTCTCAGTTGTCCAACACTGACAACAGGTACAGAGGAAAAACTGTAAATAATTATATAACCCAATGAATTGAACCAATAGTAAATATTATGCTAAATTATTGTTAAAATTTCATCAAAGATACACCTAAGAAAAAATGCTATGAGCAAAAACAAAGGGAACACATAGCTCAGGATTGACAAGATCTGGAATCTCTGCTTTGCATTCTTATTAATCACTGCAAAAATTTTCTCCCATACAATGGCCACCAAAAAGCCTTTTCTTAGTCCTAAAAATTTACATTTATACAAAATTTCCAATCCTTGGCGGTTGGGGAATCTCTAATTTCTAGGAACTAGCTATTTATTGTAAATAAGTTGAAAATTGTTTTTACAAGATTTTCTTTATCTTTCTTTTATTTTTATAGCTACACTTTTCAAACTGGTACTTTATTGCTATGTTGAAGACTCTCCTTCTTTTGCTCTGACACATTCGATGCATTTGTTGAGGAAAGGTACAGATGTTTTGGGAGGCTTTGGAAACTTCTTTGCTTCGAATAGATATACCTTTCTCTGTATCTTTGGGAAATAGTCTTCAACTCTTTTATCTGCAAACTTTATTGACTGCAATTTTAAGTTGGGCTGAATCAACAACCTATTGATTAAGGTGACATCCATTTCTTTTAGCTGTGAAATCTCCATCTGGATCTCACTTAGATCTTCTTTAAACTTTAATTGGTGTCTCGCAATATTTATCTGCCCTAGAAGCCCTGCGCAATTGTCCTTCCCAATGTTTAATGACCCTTTGTCTAAGAGATCGAAAACCTCTTCACAGTCGTCTTTGATTTCTTTAACTATTCTTTTGTTTTCCATTATGTTGGCTTCCCATACTTTGAGCATAATGTCACCTCTGATTTGCTTTGTGGCTGATAATTTTGTAGTTTTGGATGTCTCTTCATTCGTTGAACATATGATTTCCCTTTGAAGAGCGACCCTTGCTGCTTTAGCTTCTTTTTCCTTTAGGATGATGTTATCAAAGGAATTGCTTGCTTCATGGAACTAATTCTGGAGGATCTCTATCTTGGAAATCAACTTCTGCTGTTCAAGTTCTAGCTCTGCATGCACTTCCAGTGACTGGGTCTGGAAAACTTTCAGATCTATGACTAGATCTTCAATTGACTTTAATTTTGTTTGTAATTGATTTATGATTTCTTCTTGCGTTTGACTTGTCTGCACTCTCTCTTCCATCTTGCTGAGGCTTGTTTTCAGGGATTGAATCTCTTGCTTATCCCCAGTTCTGGCTTGGTCCAGACCTTTATTTATACCTTCTTCAATCCTTTTTTCATTCTCCTTTAATTGGCCTTGTAGTTTAGTGATCATGAGGTTTCTCTGTCTCAGACGTGCTTTCATATTTTCAACAGTGAACTAGTTAGCTATGGCTAATGCTCCCATAGAACTAGCTACTTCGGTAGCGAAATCTTCTTCCTCTAAATTCTGCCCGTCTATTATGATTTTGTGCTTCTTTACCATGGCATTTTCCCTTTGATGCATTTCTTGCTTCAACACTGCCTTTCTCTTCTTACTAAAAAAATAATTAGATGGAGGAATCCCTTCTCTGGAGATGGGCTTAAGGTCACTAACATATAGGGCTCCCAGTTGGGGGAAACCGAAAGTGGATTGTAATGGAGTCAAAGAGGCGATGGGAGCACCTAGTTCTGTAGATCTTACCTCCTCTGTTGTTTTGGGGGTATTACCATGAATTGTAGGTGATGAAGGGAAATCTGGTTTATCAGACACTGGGGGTGTCCGAGACCCTTTTTCCATTCCTGAGTTCTCTGCCTTTTGTCCTTCTATTTTCCGTGGAGACTCTTCAGTCTCTTCTGGAATTCTCTTTGTACTTTCTTTATCCTACCCTCTTGATCCAAAACTTGGGGGTATGCTTCCTTGTTCTGGACGCTGAGTTGATGCTTCTCATAGTAATACCCCGGGTAAACCACTTCTCCGATGTTTCTGGAAGTTCAGGAAATTGTTTTGCAAGTCAGGTGACAAAGATTGAAACCTGGCCAACACTTCATCATAACTTATAACTCCTCTGAACATGTCATCATAACGGGGCTGTTCATGTTCGTATGCTTTCAGATTGCAGTTGACTTGGTGATTACCCACAATTTTATGGGGATCATATTTCCCGTGATCGAGATTTAGCAACTTTATCTCTCCTAATGCGGCTGCCTCAACCTTGGAATGCCCTAGATTGAGTAGTGAATATTTCCCAACCTGCACAGGGAAAATAGGCCAGAATCTCTTTTGGGCCATTTTTAGTTCATTCCCGATGCCACCTATTACTATTTGATGAGCCACCTCCCTACATATCAGTCTATTAGGGAGGGATTTTGGTACTGCATGGGGAGGGACTGAACATCCGAAAACCCGAATGTAGGAAAATTTTTCTTCTATAAACCAATCAACGACGGCCTTGGGACTTTCCATGACTGACTCGGAAATATGGGGAGGCTCGCAGCCATACAACATCTGGTGCACCAAAATCACCACGAAGTGGAAAATTTCATAGAAGGAATCCTTAGCATTTTCTTCCCACAACTTAGAATGGTATTCATGAATGGGTTTATTGGAGGTTGGGTTCCAACTCCAATTCATCAGAGGGAAAGGGGTCATGAAGCATATGGCATCCATGATGTAGGCAGACATATAGAAGGCCACTGGTTGGCCCTTGGATTTTGCGGTTTGATACTCTGTTACCTCCTTAGATAAATTGTTTGATAGGATTTTGTCCTAGTTGAAACTAAAACCTTTCGCTGCTTCATGAAGAAGAGGCACCCATTCCGTAGGGAAATGAGTGGGGATTTTCTTTCCGAAGAGTCTACAGAGCATCATGGCTACATAGACCATGTATTCATTTAGTGAGGTTGTGACATATTTCCCGTGAGTATCGACCCTGAACTTTGCTGGCACTCCCCACCAACCTCTAATTATATCAGGGTATGTCTGATCTGCCTATGTGCATTCCTTTCTTTGGAATTTGGTTATGAATTCAACATTATAAATATACTTAGGATTAGGGGGTAGCATGTACATTGCTTGTATATGTTCCAGCCTGAAGGAACCGATGACGACCCCATGGCTATCCAGAATGATCCTTGTCTTCACGTCTGCTCTCTCTAAGGCCCAATATATGATGTCATTATATGGCATGAGCCGTGGGCATGCTGCTATCTTGTGAAGTTCAGACTTTGCTATGTCCCGGAGTTTGTTCTCAGAATTATGCAGGAAGTTCTTAATTTCGTAATCTAGATTCTCGAAGATTTGCCTCCAAGATTTGATAGAATCAATAGCACGGGGTGTGGTATCAGCTACGACATCTCCTTCTATACCTATGCTTTCACCAGTTCCCTCAACTTTCTTAAGTACCCTCTTAGGTGCCATAGCATTCACACTAGATTGAAAACTTGTTTGCAAACGAGAAAATCTATAAGCCTGGATGAATACAACTCACTTGTGATTGTAAAAGATAAGAATAAAATTCGAAATGTAGAGTTGTAGTTCGTTTAACTCGTCCTTTAATGGACATACTGAGACAGGTAGTAAGACTTCAATGTTTTAAATGAAGAAGATGAGCTCAAAGATACACATTTAAACTTAAAAATCTTAATTTGTCCTGTTATGGATATTATCATATATCGGCGATTTCAACTTGGAGTTTCGAAATGACTGTTTCTTAAAACGTCGAATCCTGAAGCTCGAAAGAAGTTTAGTGATTACTAATCATGTTTTAAAATGAATTAATTCAAGTTTAAGACTTTGTTTTAGAGTTTATGATTTCACATTTCAGAGTTTCAGGGATCACGTACCCAAGAGATATGTCTTATGCAACCCCCGAATGTGAAAAGTGAATAGCTTAAATCGAACGTTAATCATCTGTATATTAAAACCTTAATTAATCAAGATTAGCAGTGATTAAGACTTTTGGAAATTGGGAATCGGGAATTCATAGACCTATATTTCAAGAGCACTTTGTTATTGGGAAACCCGGAACTCCGAAAGATTTAAGATTCACTGATCGTGATGAAGGGTTTAATTAATCACACTTAAAATGTACTTTGCGAATAAGCACATTGGGATTTATAACATTCGTTTCCCTTTCTTTTATATATCTAAAAAAAAAATTAAAACCCCTTTCGGAAATTCGGCACTGGGATTTTGGAGTTGTGAACTTCGGAATGACTATTTTATGAAACACCAAATTCTGAATTGTGAAAGGTTACATTTTGTCCCCCCCTTTTTTTTTTCAAAATTAGGGCAGCTCCATACTAGGAAAATATGAAGTCTTTGGTTAGAGATAAAAATTCATACCTTGTTTCAACAAGGATAAAGCTAATTAAAAGGGTATTAAGGTGGGTATTATTGGTTGCATTAGTAAAATGCAAAGTGGTTAACACGTAGAATGGGAATGGATAGGTTGAAGGAGAAGGATAACATGTAGCATCGATCCTGCCTCCTCCACATAAATTTTCTTTCCTTGTCTGTTCATACATATTTGATTTGACTTGTATGTTCTTTTATGGGTAGAAGAGGAGGGGAGAGTGTTCCCCATCCACTTGGGTTTTGTTTTGTTGGTTGGTTCTTGTGTCCCACACTATGAGGCTACATTGGTTAAAATGACGGGCATGTCTACATATACAACAATGCAGTGGCTGATGCCTATTTCAACCAATTCAGATGAGACTTCACAAAATTTTTAGAAGCCCAAGCAAAGGAGATTCTTCTCAGAGTGTGCATGTTCATAACACTCTTGGCTCTTAGTTTTGGTGGCATAATGGAACAAAGCAAGTTAGGATGTGTGGAGATTCATCTCGAAGGAGAAAATTA
>SNQJ01S0001740.1:408477-439798 GCA_010110895.2 Picea sitchensis
TGAGATCCATTTTCCCCTTAACATCAAAGGGTTAGGAAAATGATTTAAAACTCTAGATGAATTCTATAATGAACTCCCTTTTCTCTCAAATTGACTGACTAAATCT
Organism: Picea sitchensis; assembly: GCA_010110895.2. NCBI lineage: Eukaryota > Viridiplantae > Streptophyta > Pinopsida > Pinales > Pinaceae > Picea > Picea sitchensis. The sequence continues at coordinate 408,584 of SNQJ01S0001740.1, forward strand.
TTAAAAAACTTTCATCCAATAATACAAAATAACAATAATACAAAATAACAATACATTTAATGGATTTTTTTATCATTTTTCTCATATTTAATAATAATAATAATTCTCTTATTTTCTAAGAGAATAATCACAATACATATATATAAGATAAGAATACATATATATAAGATAAGAGTAAAACCAATTTTAACACAAAACAAAATATCATGAAAGAGATATATAGAAAGTGTCTAAATGCTATCCATACTTTTAAAATGGGGTTCAATTACTAATAATGAAAATATATATTTTTAGATTTGAGGATCGAAAATAATTTAGAGAAGAGAATTTAAATTCATCTAAACTATTTCAAGATGTCAAACATCATATTATTACTATTTTATTTTTTGAATTGATTTTTTAATAATAACATGCTATTAAATTAAATTAAAGGGCAAAGACATTATCCATACCACAAAGAGAGTTACAAAGATCATGAGATACAATGGCATTTTTGAGATCCATTTCTTCCAAGCTTTAAAGAGTTGGGGGAGTTATCCAATGATCTTGATAAATTATATAACAAGATTCCCTTTCTTCTAAATAAATAGACTAAATTTTTACACAACTTTCATACACCAATACACATAAACAATACATTCAAATATTTCTTTTAATATTTTTTCTTAATAATAATAATAATAATAATAATATTATTATTATTATTTTCTAAAAGAATAATCACAATCCATACATATAAGATAAGAGTAAATCCAATATTAATATAAAACAAAATATCATACACATAAGATAAGAGTAAATCCAATATTAACATAAAACAAAATATCATGATAATTATATATAAAGTGTTTAAATCCTAGCCATATTTTTAGAATGAACTATACAAAATTCAATCACTAACATGAATTAAAGTATATCTTTTTAAAATCCGAGTATTTCAAACATCTTAAAATCTAAAATAATTTAAAATCATAAAATTGATTTCAAAACATCAAATATAATGTAACTGCTCATTTTTAAAATACTTTTTTTAATAATAACAAGTATTAAATTAAAAAATAATAACATTATCTTAAAAAAAGTTACATCTTGAAATATAATGGCACTTCTAATGGCACTTCTAAGATCCATTTTTTCCCAACTTGTAAAGAGAGTTACATCATGAGATACAATGGCACTTCTAAGATCCATTTTTCCCCAACTCTTCCAAGTTGGGAAATGGTTAAATGCTATATGAATTATATAATGAACTCCCTTTTCTCTTAAATGGTCCTTACAAAACTTCCAAACAACACTACTCATAAAAAATACATTTAAATGATTGTATTTTCCAATGTGTATCTAGTCACTATAAAGACACTGCAAAAACCAGTCATATGCAATTCAACACTACAAAATGTCATAAATCATGTCACACCACCCATCCTTTTAGTATTTTTCCTGGATAATATTAATAATAATAATAATTTTCTTATTTTCTAAAAGAATAATCACAATCCATATACATAAGATAAGAGTAAATCCAATATTAACATAAAACAAAATATCATGATAATTATATATAGAAAGTGTTTAAATCCTAGCCATACTTTTAAAATGAACTATACAAAGTTCAATAATTAATATAAATTAAAGTATATTTTTTTAAAATCCGAGTGTCTCAAACATCTTAAAATATAAAAAAATTTAAAATCATAAAATTAATTTCAAAACATCAAATATAATATAATTGATTGTTCATTTTTAAAATATTATTTTTTTTAATAATAACAAGCATTAAATTAAAAAATAATAACATTTTCCTAAAAAGAATTAAGAATTACATTATAAGATACAATGACACTTCTAAAATCCATTTTCCTCAACTTGAAGAATGGTTCAATGCTATATGAATTATATAATGAACTTCTTTTTCTCCTAAATAATCTTTACAAAACTTCTAAACAACAATACATTTAAATGATTTTTTTTTTCATTTTTCCAATGTGTATCTAGTCAAACACTGCAAAAACCAAGTCATATGCAACACAACACTACAAAATGTCACCACCCACCCTACTCCCAAACATAATCTAGTGCATCGATTCATGTTTTTCTCAATGTGTTTAACTTTATTTCACATGCCAATGCATATAGACTTGAGAAATGTGCCACCTATGCATCACAATGATGGATTTGTTTGGCGATGTGTTGACATAGATGAAACACATTGGTAACGGGTGTGTCTAATAAACATGAAAGCACTACCATAGTTAATGAGCTACCTTACATTGGTGAGTTTAATTTATATGTAGGCATTGTAACTTTTATGGCGCGTACAATTATTTCTGATGACTATGCACACCTATGCATGAAATAAACTTAAATGCACTAAGAAAAATATTTTTGAGTAGTGCATTTAATTGTTTGAAATGATGTACTGATGATCTATAGGACAACCATTGGTGGACAATGAGTGTACATCAACACCTCGCAATGTCAATATGCATGTGTCTTAATTTTGCAGTTGATCTAGGGGGATATCGGGGGCCACCCACCTTTTCCAAATGGCTCAAAACAGTTTAGGTTTCTGGCCATTTTGACAATTTACTGTTTTTTAGTAGTTTTTTGGTTCCTAAAGGTTCGAGGTCGTTTTGAGGTTTTAAATGAAGTTTTTTTTAGGATCGAGGTTCTCAACAGTAGCCAAAATCATAGTGAGCCCCCAAAGTAAGATCTCCTCAATGATACCTTTCAGCATTTCCTCCACCGCCTAAAAGCGGAGATCATTATATGCAAGTTCTGACCTCGAGGTTGGTACACCAACACCCAAGCAGGGGCCCACATGACTTTTGGCGGCTTCATCTCCTGGGGTTGGGTTTTTGGATGTGGGACTTTGGCATTCCGATTATTGTAAAGGGCACTACAGAGCCTCATTGTAACCATCTTCTTGCGAATCACAGTATTAAGCCGAATCCCACATCTCTTCTGAGAGATAAAACGCCACCATTAGGTCTTTCTTTCACATCTCTTCTCAGAGATAAGCTGCCACCATTCTAGCGAGTCTTTCACTCTGTATTTTTACAGTCTCTGTACATTTCTTTCATTAATAGAAATCGTGTATTACTGTATCTCCGTGTTTATGGTTGCATCTCTGATATATTTCAATTATATTACTGGATATACGCGATATCTCTGTGCATTTCTTTATTATATCTCCGCTCTCATTTCGTGCCGAAAATAATCCGGATCAGCAGTGTATTGACAGTAACTGTACACATCAATAGTAACACTTAAATCCAATCATTGGATTTCTCTTGAGGCATGGGCCTATCACTTGAGCAAGGTACATTAGGTCTTCTTTCTTTCTCAATGTGCTATCTTGGGATCCCAAATTAATTGAACCAAAGATATTTCTTATATTGTTTGACTTATGACACTGAATCAAGGTTAGAGTTAGAGATAGAGATAGGGAAGATTTTTAGAAAGTCCACCTCTACATTTGGAGAGGTCTTTGCATTGGATTTTTCCTTAGTGATTAGGTGTTGGTTCTTGTCTACACCTCGCTAGCAAGAATATATTTAAAAGATGCATTTTTTTATATTCTTTGTGGGATGGGAGGAAACTAAGTGTTTATAGGGAAAAAACACCTTACACTGGAATGAAACTTGCTTGTAGTCTAATCATTATTTTAGGTTTCATTTTCTACTTTTAACCATATTTTGTCTAGAAATCCTTTGGCCAAATCCAACTCAACACATATTTTAGCATAAATGGACATAATTTTTTTTGAGGTCTCCTTTAACCATAAATGATACTTACCAAGAGCATTTTTAATGGCTTTGAGTGAATTCAAACTCCAAAAATGCATGGGAAGGTTTGAAAGTTGAACCCAAGTAGATGTAGGAGATAACATCTCTAAGTAGGGCTTGAAACAAGGGAATTGTGGTTTCATGGAAAGCCCAGAGTTGTTCATGAACAAAGGACCCAAGCTAAAAATCAAATATTTATCCTCTGCTAAATTGAATTTCATAATGAAGAAGTGCCCAATGCAAGGGTGAATACAAGCCTCTTTCTTGAGAAGGTGTTTCCAAGTGTGAGAGTTTTGGAGCTCTACAAGATTTGACCATAGTCCATAAAAATGGTAGATTAGAACGCTCCTCTAGGAAAACTTGTAGTTGATATCAACTTCGTCCCTAAGAGTAAGAACTGGGGTTTTAACTGCTCATGCCACAATAATCTAGCTAGATTTAGAGGGACCTAATCCCAAGGTTACCATCTCTTTGAAGGAGAATAAATTGTTCATACCTCCCACAACACCACAAAATGAGTGAGGGTGGAGGTTGCTTAATGAGATAAAATAACATTTTTTGGGCAGAGGTCAAACATGTCAACCTAGAAGAGCCAATCAACAAAGGGATTTGTCATTCAACTTAAGCCAGACAAGTAATGTTTTGAATTGGATCCACACAAAAAAAATTGGCTACTGGCACAAGCTCTACAATGATTGAAACCAACAAGGCTCAAGACTATAAACAAGGAAGGAGATTAGGTTGTTGGTGTGAAGGTCCCCATTCCATCACGATTGGTGTCCACCCTTGCATTAAATCAAATCATAAGGCAATCATATGAGATGTAAAGTTACAAGAAAGAATATTTTTGTTAAAAAAAACCATGTATTCAAAAAAATAAAAACATGATACCTCTTCTCCAATGTACTAAAACACAAATACAAGGGAGGATAAATGATCTTGAGGAAGTTGAAGGGTTGGGGATGCTTAACCTTCCAACTATCCCCCAACTAAGCCATCCTCGTATATACTATTTCCCCACAAAGGAAGATGGTTTATTTGGCTTAGAGTGAAGGGAATGCTACCTAAACTTCCATGAGGAGCACAAGAATGAACCAAAGAGTCTATAACTTTCCTATTGTTGCATAATGAAGAGCCTAGGCAAAGCCAATTGAATGTTGGTTTTCTCATTTGGGTTTATCAGGTAAACAATGACTCATATATGATGTTTTTCTCTATGTGTGATTTACTATGTTAATTTTTCTTACTACATTGATTATAAATTCCTTTGTCTATGTTTTAATGGCTATCAGTGAACATTGAAATTTTATGGAAGGGACATGTATGAAAGGGACATTCTTCATTAGAACTATCAATTTCTACATATTTGATGTTTGTTGTCCAATAGAATTTACCAACAACTATAAAACCTCCACCATTCGATGCTCGATCAGTCTCAAAGAATGATTTTTTCTATCCTAGAGCATTGCAATAGTTTACGGGTTTTCTAAATTGGTTGGTTTTGGTTTGTTAGACATTTCTCTCTCACACACAAGTTGATTTTCTTCCTCACAAGCTGCAAATATTACCCATAGGCCATATACATGCCTTACTAATCTGATTTCATCAATGGTTGAGTGTTTTGTCCTACCTAGGAGCCCTATGAATCCCCATTGTGTCAATTTCTTCTTTTCCAGGCATATTTTTTCTCCCACAAGCCATACACTCTCCATTAGCTTGTCATACGCCCACCTCATCAATAGAGTCAGTGAGTGATATCCTTAGAGCACTAGGTTGAGGGAGAAAATGTCTTCTTGTTGGTTGGAATGTGTCTCATGTGAATGACATGTTTTTCTTATCCATTCTTTGAAATTGATATTTAAAAAGTATACTAGAGATGAATTAAGAGTGCCAAAACAATGGTTTGAAAATGGTATGAAGGCGAGTATGAGAATAGTGTCTTATTCTGTCACTGTTGAATATTGAGTAAGCTCAAGAATGAAGTGTCTCATTGCTTATGGAATGGACACAATATCATTATAGGTGCCCTTGATAGCTCAAGAGTGGAGTTAAAAGGTGAATTAATATCTATAGAGTGTGTACACACGCGCGCACACACACATATTCTATAGATCTTAATCCACTTCTGAAATCCACTCTTGAGCTATCAAGGGAACCTATAGTGACATTGCATCCATTCCACAAGCAAGGAAACACATGCAAAGTTTAGGGTTGTGTGGGAACATATCATTGGAAAATCATAATATTCAACTAGTTAGATGTAGGCTATTAGGATTGATCCTTTAGGAAATCGTCCTAGATCTCATTCAAATAACATGGAGAAATTGTTGTTATTTAGAGGATTCATGTTGAAGAGATACATGGGTCATAGGCCTACTATTTATAGATCATATGGTATCAGAGCACAAGTATGAATATCCTTGGTGAGACTTGTATGGTAAGTACTCGTAGTGACTACAAAAGAAGTGGACAAGAATTGTTGCTAGGGATATATAGAAGCAAAGCACCAACAATGATAAGGGGACATAATGGAGAAGACGAAGAAGAATATCCCAGGGTCAGGTTGGATCAACTTGAGCAAAGCATTGGCACACTTATATCGATGGTAACACAATTATTACAATGAAGGGTATGGAAATTCCCTTAATAGATACTTGCCATGAAAACCCCAAGAAATAGAAAATAAATCAAAGATAGAGTGCATGATTGAGATAGAGATGGGAGAATGTAGTTATCACAAAACACATGTACCTTTTCATTTTGAGTCGAAGGTGGGCATCAAGCTATATGCTAGGGAAGTTGATGCCATCAAACTGAACTAGTGGCCATAGCATATGGAGGTGTACTTCAACATGCACAAAGTCATTGACGAGAAAAATAATGCATTTTCTGAGTTGAATCTTGAAGGCCATGCTTTCGCATGGTGGGAGAGCGATGCAACAGGTAGAGTACTGGAAAATGAGCCAGCAGTGACTGATTGGGAGGTGTTCAAGGGTCAAATCTTATTTCTACCCAATTAGATATGAGAAGAATCAATAGATTGTATGGAATTACTTTAGGTAGATGCAAGTGAAATTAGTGCAGAAGTTCACCACATAGTTTAGAAAGAGAGTTATTCAATTGGGTGTCTCTCTCAAAATCCTAGATATGTTGATCAAGTACTTGGGAGCATTTCTACCTTAGTTTCAACATCAATTAATTTTATTCAAACATAATATGATTAATGAAGCCAATGTTCAAGTGCAATACCTTGAAGGGAAATGCTCCCAAGTACATAACCACATGAGAAACAAAGAAAAGGAAGAACCAAGAAGAAATGGAATGGGAAAAAGATTGTGGCAATGACACATGAAGCAAAACCTTCCATCAATAAATGAAAGGGTTGCAATCAAAGGAGACACACTAAGGATGACTATTGGAAATTGTACCCTGAAAATCAGCCCAAACATTTCCAAAAGAGGAAGAAGAAGGCATCAATAATAGTGGATGCGGAGGAAAGGGTGGGTAGCACATCATACCTCGAAGGGAAGATCGATTGAACTTATATTTAGAAGGAAGTGGCATTAGTTGGTTGCATTCACAAGGAGGAGAAGGAGATGATCGAGTTCCTTTGCATCAAAATCTACATGAAATAGAGCAAGGTAGATTGTTTTTTTGATCTTGGTTCACATTCTAGCTTGATCTCTACATAATTGGTTGAGAAGCTTGGTCTATAAACACAACACTATCCATGGCCATACCCCCTAGGATGGGTAAGGCAAGACATATAATTGAGAGTTATCAATCAATGCAAATTCAAGTTTTCCATCAACCAAAAATTTGTGGATGAAGTGGTTGTAGATGTGGTTCCACTGGATGTATGTGGAGTCATATTGGGAAGCCCATACTTGTACATGACAGATTCCATTTTCAGGAGGAGAGAAAGCTAGGATAGGATAGTGAAGGATGGAAATGAATATTCCATAAATGCCCATAAGGACAAAGCCAAACTCTCTTTTCTCAATGATCATTAGGCCAAAATAATCATGGGAAACATAAAGAAGTATGCCTTGTCAATTTTGAGAGAAGGAAAGTAAGAAGGAGACGACATTAAGTTGGATATGAAGGCATTCTTGAAAGGATGTAGTGGAAACAAACATCAACAACTAAAACAACTAAATGAATCCAACATGGAAGTTTTTCAAGACCCTTAGGGGATACCACCCAAGTGAGCATGAGATTTAGTTATCCAAAGTCACCAATTCCAAACATTGGGTTGTATAGGTCATCCACCATCGAAGAAGATGAGGTGAAGAAGTACCTACAACAATTGTTGGTGTAGGGAGTCAACAGACCTAGTATATCGCCATGTGGTTCACCCATCAATATGGTTACAAAGAAGGATGGAAGCTAGAAAATGTGCATTGACTACTGTGCCTTGAATAAAATCACCATCAATAATAGATATCCCCTACCAAGGATTGATGACTAGTTGGATTAGCTACAACAAGCCAAGTTCTTCACCAAGTTGGACCTCAAATCAAGTTACCATCAAGTGATAATCAAAGCTGAAGATGAGTGGAAGACAATGTTCAAAATAATACAAGTTTTGTACAAGTGGTTAGTGATGTGTTTCAGTTTATGTAATGGGTCTGCAACTTTCATGAGACTTATGAATTATGTGATACACCCTTTTATTGACTCATTTGCAATAGTATATCTATATGACATACTAATATTTAGTAATAAATGGCAAGAACACCTCTCACATGTGACACAAGTACTAGAGACCCTAAGGAAGAATAAATTGATCACAAATTTGTAGAAATATGAGTTTGAAAAGACATCCTAGATTATATCTTAAACACATGACTGATGGAGGAGAGATGAGGGTGGTTCTGGAAAATATTGTAGCCATCACCCAATGACCTATTCTCACCAGCATGATAGAGGTCAAGAGTTTCATGGGAGTAGCACAATAATTGAGAAAATTCATTGTAAACTTTTCAATAGTAGTAGTACTATCACATGCCATGACTGCCGAAGGAAAGAGCTTTCATTGGGGTAAGCCATATCAACAAGCATTTGAAAACCTAAAGAAGAATATCAATGTTTCTTTGGTCTTAGCCATGCCAAATTTGCAGTGACCTTTTAAGTTAGAGATAGATGCCAATGGGTATGCATTAGGAGCAATGATCATATAAGGAGGAAGACCTATGTGGTACCATTCATCGTTGTTTTACAGAACAATACTTGAATTCTGCCCCACGTATGATACAAATCTCTTTGTGATTATATAAGTGGTGAAGAAGTGGAAGAAAAATCTCTTGGGAAAAGATACCATCATACACATGGATCATCAACCACATTAGTACATGCAAATCTAGAGCAAGATGCACCAAGTGAGGCATTACAAGTCATTGGGATTCATGCAAAAATTTCACCTATTAATAACATACAAGAAAGGAGCCACAAATAAGCTAGTAGAAATTATCTCTCGACCACCACTAAAGAAGATTGCAGTAGTTGGGGTGATAATGCAACTTGAGCCTTTCACTCATGATCTTCTGAGTGAAGACTATGAGGGAGATGCATATTTCAGAGGAGTATACAAGTATCTGAAGGAGAGATCGATCACTACCCTAGAAGGAAATGAATATCACCTCCAAGATGGGTTTCTATACAAGTTGGACAAGCTATACACAACATAGGATAGATTTATTCAATTGATGAGAGAATCTCACACTTCCATAGTTGTTGGAATTTTTTTTGGCATATAATGTCCCCAACCACCCCAAGTCGGGCCACGTTACACAACCTCAACTTCTATAGCTACTAGTCAACCAAAATATAACATCCCCAACATACTACAGAGCAATGTTAATCTGAAGTTTCACTGCACAGATTCTACTTTAAACACAATCCACAGAGTATCTCTTGAAGTAACATGCTCAGCCCAAGATTGAGTCGCACCACACAACTTATAACAACAGAAGCAACATTCTCTTTTTAATACAACCTTAAGCGACAAAATTAACTCAAATCACTGTGCACTCCAATGTACTGATCAAACATCATAACTGTGCGCACATCCATCTAGGCATTATGCGGCAATCCTAATTTCATTGTGTGTGGAGTCTATTCTTTAAGCGCACACATGAATTCCAACATATTGATGCACACATGCTATAATCTTGTACACTCGACCACTCCATCCTCTTCTTGAGGACTCATAACCAAAATCACAAGGTCAAATTAACTTGCAAGATTATCCATATTTTTCATATCCATGCATAGCTACAATTACAGGCTATAAGCACCATACTTACATGTGCAAGCAACATTAAACATAATAACAACAAATAATTATATGCAACAACATACACGAATTATCCCATGTCAAACATAGATAAACAAACACACAATAAATAAGACATGAACATTAAGAACACTTATCTTTTATGAAAATCACCAACTGTGGCCTTGACTTAGACATTCGTCCCAACCATAGATGATGTTGTTCATAAGCTTTCAGAAACAGGTCACCCCCGAGCTGGGGCTCAAACTCCATCAGGGCAAAAGACTTCTAGTGTCGCACTAAGGTCTGACTCTCAATAGAATTGTTCATTCCTAGGTGCCCGTTGTTGCAACTAGCACACAACCCCTAATTCCCCATACACCTGTCACACCCAAGGAAGTCTGCCCCTTATTTTCTCAAAATTCCTTCGACTGCACCACTTCCCTTCCCAGAGTTACCAACAACAGGGCAGACATAAAGTCTTCGAGCCCTACGATTAATGCTCAACGCACCAGGGAACAATTCTCAACAATACTCTCACCTGGAGAGTATGCTCACATGTCTGAAAACCACTTCACAACATCCAATCTCTCACCTAGAGAGACTTCTCATGGTCTGGCAACCTGTCTCTTAGACAGTAACACACTAGTTACAACCCCTCAACTTCTTACAAGCTTCTCTGTGCAGATAAGGTAATAATCAGATTTTCCATACAGTCTGACCCCTTCTACCCATGAGAGCCTGAAACATCCATCCTCATGCAATAATTCCATCCTCCTCATAATCATAATCATTCAATAATTCCATCCTCCTCCTCATAATCATAATCATGCAATAATATCATCATCCCCCCCAAAATACACTAAGGCCAACAATATATATTTCATGCCTTCCACTTGACACTTGTCACCTTTAGAATTAGATTTAAGCCACTTGGTGACACGTTCCCTACCCTCAAAAACTTAGGATAAAAACATATCCACATTACACTTTTCTAGAAATATTATTAAAATATTCCCCAAGACTTACGAATCACCCCCCTTTTCCATTTTTCCGGTGGAGTTTCCCCCCCATCTCTTTTCGTCTGAGTCTGTATGCGCACAATGATGCAATATTATATTAATAACCATGATTTGGTAAGAAATGGGCCATCCCCAAGMTGGGGCTCAAACTCCACAAGGGAAAAATACTTCTAGTGACACACTAAGGTTTGACTCTCAACATAATTGTTTAGTCCTAGGTGGTCACTGCTACAACTAACCAACAATCCCTCATTMCCCATGCACCTATCACACCCAAGGAAGTGTGCCCCTTCTCTACTCAACAATCCTTCGATTGTCCCACTTCCCTTCCTAAGGTTACCATCAACAGACCAGACAATAAGTCTCCAAGCCCTGCGACTAATGCTCAATGCATCAAGGACAAATTCTTAGCAATACTCTCACCTGGAGAGTATGCTCACGGATCTGAAAATTACTTCACAACAACCAATATCTCACCCATAGAGACTGTTGATGATCTGTCAACCCGTCTCTTAGATAGTAAATCTTCTCTATGCATATAAGGTAATAATAGGATTTTCCATACAATCTGACCCCTTTTTCCCATGAGAGCCTGAAACATCCATTCTCATGCAATAATTCCATCATCCTCCTCATAATCATAATCATCCAATAATTCCATCCTCCTCCTCATAATCATAATCATGCAATAATGCCATCATCCCCCCTAAAATACACTAAGGCCAACAATATATATTGCATGCCTTCCACTTGACACCTGTCACCTTTAGAAGTAGCTTTAAGCCACTTGGTGACCCTTTCCCTACCTTAGGAACTTAGCATAAAAACATATCCACATTACACTTTTCCAGAAATATTATTTAAATATTCCCCAAGACTTATGACTCACCCCACTTTTCCCTTTTTCTGGTGGAGTTCCCCCCCCATCTCTTTTTGTTTGAGTCTGTATGCGTGCAATGATACAATATTGTATTAATAACCATGATTATATTTACATGGATAGGTGCATTGACCTATCTGCGTCTAGGCTCACCATCCTCATAATCACACAGGCTCCCCGACCACATACATATAAAACCATATATATACATATATATAACTCAACTCTGCACACATCCAGGTCAATACCACGCACTTACCCAAGTGCATGCAACACAATGCAATGTGCACACTTACTCAGGCACGCACAACACATAAAATGTGCATACCTTGTCTTTAATAACACTTCTCCGCACACTACTATGACGCGTGTGACACCAAAACTTAATGCCAATGACTCACTAACCTAAATGTACATTTATTTTACACTTGGTTCCAATAGCTCACTAACCTATATGTACAATTACAAAGGGTTCTGGATCAGGGACATTACATGGCATGACAAAGACAATGGAAAATTTGCAGTGGTATTTGTACGAGCCAAATATGTAGGATCAAGTGGAAAAATTTATTAGAGCTTGTGCTCTTTGTAGCACTTGAAAGTGAAGCCAAGCAACCAAAAGCTTGGGCTATACATGTCATTGCCAGTACCAAGCAAGCCTTGGGATAACATCTTTATGGACTTTGTTGGAGGTTTTCCTATCTCTCATAGAGGCCATGACTACTTGTTTATTGTGGTAGAACACTTCATTAAGATGTATTTGCTCATTTTGTGTAAGAAGACAATCTCTGGATGAGAGGCAACTGGACTATTCTTTATCCATGTTTGGGTACATTTTGTATTTCCAAGTTTTAATCATATATGATTGAGATAACAATTTCTTGGGTAGATTTTGGACAGGTCTCTGGGAGAGAATGGATACCAAGTTGAGGCATTCCATTGCATTCCATCCCTAGACTAATGGACAAACAAAATTTTCAACCAGACATTGACACAATTGTTGAGAGGTTACAATAGAAAACATCCAAATACATGGAACAAGAAATTGGTTTACATTCAACACTCCTACAATGGAGCACTCCATTCTTCCACCAAAAAATCTCCTTTCGAGACTTGTTTTCGTTACTTGCCTCCTTCACCGATATTTTGTATGGATAGCAAAAGGATGAAGTAAAGATAAAACGAGATGAAAATAAGGCAAGCACACTTGTGCACGAGATTATATAGATATATCTAAGGGTACATGAACAATTTGAGAAGAACCAACATCAGTATAAAGATATACATGACTAGCACATGGAGGATCATAAATTCCATGTTGGAGACAATATGTGGCTTTACCTCCATAAGGAGAGAATGCAAGGAGAAACGATGAAACCCAATCCCTTAGATACAAACATTTTGACATCACTGAGAAGGTGAATGAGAATGCCCCCAGGTTGATATTTCCTCCTTATATGAAAATCATTTCAATGGTGAATGTGGAGTACTTGAAGCTATTCGGACCTTCCATGTTGGATGAAGAAGAGAACCATCAAGTTCTCCATATTGTAGAATACTTTACACCACACATTTTGGAAGAATTGAAGGAAGATATAGTTCTATAGCGTAAGGAATGAGTAACTTGCAGAGGGCGACAAGAGATATGGTAGATTGGTCTCAAAGGGTAGACTCCAAGGAAGGAAAAATGGTATGAGAGGAACCATATTGGAAGCAAGTCCCTTCACCTACCCTTGGAATCTGTTGGGGAAAAAAACCTCCCGATGGGAAGGTGTGATCTAAATTGGATTTGGACAAAAATAATTGGCTATCGACATAGACTCTGATGATCAACACCAACAAGGCTTGAGGATATGGACAAGGAAGGAGACTGGGTTGTTGGCATGAAGGTCCCCATGCCATCACTATCAATGTCCACCCTTGCATTAAATCAAATCATAAGGAAAACATATGAGACGTAAAATTACAAGGAATAAATTTTTTGTTAAAAATATTGATGTATTAAAAAAACACGAGACCTCTTCTCCATTGTACTAAAAAAAATGACAAGGGAGGATAAATGATTTTGGGAAAGATAAATGGTTAGGGACACTTCATCTTCTAACTATCCCTCAACTGAGCCATCCTCCTATAGACTATTTACCCACAAAGGAAGAGGGGTTCTTTGGTTGAGAGTGAAGGAATGCAACTTCCATGAGGAGCATGAGGATGAACCAAAGCACCTATAACCTACCTATTGCTACATAATAAAGAGCTTGGATGAAGCCAATTGAATGCTAGTTTTCCCATTTATGTTTCTAGGGTAAACAATGACTCGTAGGTGATCTTTTTCTCTATATATGTGTGATTTACTATGTTAATTTTTTTACTACATTGATTAGAAATTCCTATGTATGTGTTTTAATGGCTATCAGTGGGAATTGAGACTATATGGAAGGGACATTCTTCATTAGGAATATCAATTTCTGCATACTATGTGTTTGTTTTCCATTATAGCTTACCAACAACTAGAAAACCTGCACTGCTGGATGCCCAACCGGTCTTGAAGCTTGATGGTTTCCATCCCAGAGTCATTGCTATATAAGTTTAGGGGTTTTCTAAATTGGTTGGTTTTGGTATGTCGAATGTTTTCATCTCTCCTATAGGCCTCATTATTCCTCATGGGATGCAACTCTTACCCATCAGTCGTATGCTTGCCTCCCTGAGACAATTTCATCAATGGTTGTTCATTTCCTATTACCCATGGGATGTATGAATCCCCATTGAGTTGATTTATTCTTGGATGGAAATATTATTTCTCCCATAGGTCCTACGCTCTCCATTAGCTGGACGTACATGCACCTCATGAGTGAGTGTTGTCCTCAAAGCATTGGATTGAGTGAGAAATTTCCTTCTTAAAGGATGGAATATGTCTCAAGTGAATGGTGTGTTCGTTTCATCCATTATTTGAAATTCATATTTAAAAGTTATACTGGAGATGGATGAATTACTTTCAATAACTTTCTTGCTTCTACGTTCATTGTTTACTTTAAGCATGTCTTCAAACGATATTAGATATACATGGTGCTTTCCTTTCGACAAACCTCCATCAACAATAGTGATACATGACCACAATGCATGACAAGAGGCTCTTGCATACTTATTTATGTAAATTTACTATATATGTAGCCATGTTCCCAATCTGCAACTTTTAGAACTACAGAGTGTTAGATAAAGTTATGTTGAATGCATGATTCTGAATAACAAGTATCATATTGAGAAGATTTTTCTTTTTAGTTGATAATTTTGTTGTTTGAGTTGTTTTTGAGATAAACTATGTATAATTTCATAGTTTATAAAATTTCAAAATTTTATACATAGTTTATTTTAATTTAAGTAACATTATGATTAACTATGAAAATCTATACATTTATACACACAAACTCATAACCCTCATACCTAATAATTTGTAACTTATCAATCTATAAATGAAATGTAGTAATTCATTTTCTTAATTGAACTCTAAAAAAACATTTCTTAGATCCATACAAAGTTTAAGTTGATGCCATAGATCCAAAATGAAAATTTGAAAGGAGTTCCACCTAAAGCGAGGTGCTTATCTATTGTATATTATTCTATATTGGTAGTTATAAATGTATACTTACTTACAATCCATTGAAGCAAACTAACTATAAGGAAAAATATAAGATGTCAAGATAAGAAAATACTAGATTACATACCCCTTGTGGGATTTTTCTAATTGACACCTTTTTTGCTTCCTTTTCTTTTAGCACCTTGCAATTCTAATCATTAATTGCTATAGTTTGAAGAATTCTTCATTTGTTTAGTTCCAAATTGGGGATTTGCTAAGGATTCTTAGAAACCCAAGGTGTCTCTACTAAAGGAGATGACTTTGAAAGAGAGGGAACTTTTACCACATCATATGGAATGCAAGGGTGGGACACAATTCACCCCATGAGCTACTTTAAAGCATCAAGTTAAGTAGAAACTTCTAGATTTTTATTGCGTTAAACACCCATAAATACCATTACCTCCTTCTACCTATCCCTAATTTGAACAACATGTCTGATTGTATCAATGACACAATTATCTTGAGCTACATTATTTTGTTGGGTTTTTTGCTCTAATTTAGACTATCCTTTTCCCCACCAAACCCAAGCATTGATAATGCCACATTGAACTTCACCTACATCATAGACATAAATCTTCAACCCTTTTTTAAACTCACCCAAATCATAGAGGAAAAAACACCCATTTTTACAGTAGAAATGCACCATGAGAGCCCTGCATAGAGTTACCAAGGGAGAAATACTAAAACATTTAGGGTGGAAATGATACATACTTATATATGGAGGGGGGGACAATCCCTCTTTCACTCAACTTTGGCCATTGTTATGGGATCGAAGCATACATGACAACTAAGAAGAGCCACAACCCCCAAAATAGATGGAGATGATGCATATTCCTCATGTTTAACCCACACTACTTGTTGGACTACATCTCCATGCACCTCATAACAATTTGCACAGGTGAGTAGGGGGATATAGACATAGAATGTTTCTAGTTCATAAAGGACAGTGGATTCAACATTGATTTTTCTACCATGGATATGGTTAATGAGTGTGCTATCAAGATTATAGTTACATTATGGGGGGAGTTGAAAGGACATCCCCTCATTTGAATGAAAAAACCCAACTAAGTCCAACTCCTAAATTGGCTTTCCCATCTATTATTGAGTTTTGATGCCTTAGGATGTGGAAAAAATTGATCTTGTCGAAACCGTGGACTTCTTGAATGATTATTTGCACTATTCAAGCTACGTTTGGCTACTTAGGGAGGGGCTTATATTGAGCTACTATTAGAATAACTATTATATCTCCCATCACTAATGTCACATGTGTCCCTCGAGCTTTAAGGAACAAGAGATTTTTAAATAGGGCTAAAGCCTCAACTTCATCGTTTGAGGAAATCCCAACCCCCAAGCATATTTAGTTTCTTGATTTCCCATGGAATCAATGATGACTTCCCCCAACGTTGCCACCTCATATGGGGATAACATATATTACTGTGTGTATGTACATACGATTCTCATTTTCCATCGTGTGGTGGTAGACCACTTGTTATATGGAGAAAATTAACAATTATAGATCAATTATTGTGAATTTATAGATGTGTTTTTCTTTATCCTATGTATTTATGTGTATTAAATATATATTTATTTCTTAAAAAAATGATAATGAATACATTGTTTATTAAATCAATAATTAATTGACGCAGGTGATGCAAAAATGATGCAAAAGTGACACAAATTATGCAAGCGATCCCAAAGTAATGCAAAGGCGAGTCAAAAGTGATACACCATTAAATTTTTTCCAAAACGTGATGTGAAGGAAACACACATTGTGACACAAAATTTAAAAAATGATAATGAATATATTGTTTATTAAATCATTAATTAATTAAGTGACATAAGCGATGCAAAAACAATGCAAAAATGATGCAAAAGTGGCATAAATGAGGCAAGCAATGCCAAAAAAATGCAAAGGGGAGTAAAAAGTGACACACCATTAAATTTTTGTCACAACGCGATGCAAAGGCAACACACAATGTGATGCAAAAAAGAATTGCACATCATTGTGCAACATAAAATGAAATTTAAATCCACAAAAAATGTAAATATGATGCAAAAGGTGACACAATGATGATGTGTGATGAAAAATTGATGTTAATTCAACACAATGTCTAATTCCCCTAGATGCATTAGATTTTGTATCATACCTTCATGAAGACAAGGAAAAAAAACAAGAAAGGTAAGCAACACAAATTGTGATGATAGTAGTGAGTCCATTAGCAATAGGAAACACCATTAGAAACATTATTTTGTTTCTTGCTTCCTTATGAAATAGGTTGTAGTGATGTCAAGTAAATCTAGAACCACTACAACTATTAGCAATGCTAACACAACTCCAAGCATTTAGAGTAGCCATGTTTGTTAAATAGATCACTATGTTTGATACTTCACTCTTACATCCTACATCCTAATTCATAACTATTTTATAGGAAAACATTGTTATAAGATAGTCGGAGGTGCTTCTTCATACAAACATAGAATAGGTGCTTCATCTTTTCCTTCTTAGAGAAAAAACATCAAGAGTTATAGGTAGGGACACAAATGTAACTAGTATTGCATCTATTACAGTTCAATGCATAACATCAACTACATACCTATGTTTAGTGAACCTTGAACTTACAATTTGTCCAACAATAAGCTAATTTTATAGAGACATGGATATTATCTGCAAACTAAAACTTCCCAATATTCCATCTCGCAGACCATAGCCATAATGGGAGGGGAGGATGATAGCTACAAAATTTTTCCATTCAATGACTGGAATGTTAGGGCTGATGAATTCATTGACTCGACCTTGGCCATTGCAATGGTATTTACATTGCATATAAGTAGGGGATTGTGTGGTTTCACTATGTGCATATAGAGAGAACTATATTTGACTATCTATATTTTAAGATAATAGTCATGGACCTTGCTTCCTCATTTCAACCTTACCTTTCTTCCACATTCACTTGAAATTTAGACCTAGGCCATATATGAAGGTTGAATAAAACTTTCCATGGTTTCCATTTCACAACAATGACATACATTTTGTATTTAAATTTACAAGAATCTTCTTCTATTTGATCATTTGATTATCATTTTGTCAATGGGGCCAACTTAATTCTCTTATACTTATTATGCTTTATCTTCTACTTTCATGGTTCATATCGCTTACTATATTTTATGTTTTTCTAGTGTTCACAACTCAAAAGAATATAATCATTGGAATCCCCACACAAATATAAGCTGAACTTAACATGCCTTACAACATACAATTCACACACTAGTAGGGTTTATTTACTCTCTAAGTGAATAATTAGTTGATTCAAACTTTTAACAATGGACAAATGACAATCAACACGATCACCATGCAACTCCTATGCATAATAAAAACCTCTATCTTAATGGCATTAGCATTTAATATCACAATTAGTAGGGATAACCACTACATTATTTGAAGAATCCAATTTGACTCACAGTATAAGCACATTGGATGTAGAATTTATGTGGATGAGTTAAACATGACAACCCTCTTCATCTTAGATGATGAGATGATCCAAAGGCTTTCAATAGTCGAGGTTGAAAAAAAGACACATTGAGACACTAGAAAAATGGGGTGTGTGCCACTAATAAAAAATATCATGGCTTGCCACCCCCAAAAAATCTTAAAATGAGGAGGGATACCTTGCAATTAGTTAGGGAAATAATTTAGAGCTTGTTTTGCATCTTGAAAACACAATAGTTGTTGCTTATCTTTCTAGAGTGTGATTGCTTGTTTCCTCACTAGTTTGCTCAAAGTGCAGGAAGGTCAATCTATTTAGACTGATATTCATCCTGACTATAATATTTCATTTATTCATTCCCAACCTCCTTTTTGTAGCCAATTATTTCATTCTATATTGGTAGATAGTTAAGTATTTAGCATTTGTCGATTAGGTGGTTGTCAATCGAGTACAACATTTGAGCCATGTCATTTATGTGCCATGCGATCAATTTTTGTATGTAGGTAGGATCCCTTCCCTTTTAGCATTAAGATCCATATCAAATGCTAGAGTCAATGCTATCAAATGACATGTTGCTTAGCTTTTTCCCTTGCCCATTCTGGCTCCCATTCATTACGTTCTATAATCACTCACCACTCATTTTCATTTTCTCATAGAAGCACCACTATTTTTAGGACAAATGGGACCCAATTGCATGAGTATATCCTATCATGCTATGACATCAAAATGTTGTTGAGATTGATTTTCAAAATTGAGTTTAGAAACAACTAAAGCACTAGTTGGAGGATATCAATAAAAAGTAGATATTTGGCTTGGCATTTTTTTCATAGTAATTACAAAAGGATGCTAAGACATGTGCACATCTTTCTAGATATCATTCTATCCAATAGTTGGATATATCAACTTCTTTTGGTTTTAAAACCTTGTCTTTTTCCATGGTTGATATACTATACATGCCTTTACTTGTCACATGCACCCTTATACATTGTTGTCTCGTTGTCTCTACATCGCAATGAATTGCTACACATGAAATAGAATCCAAAGCTTCCTTTGTTGCTAATTGGTTTGTTTCTATGCTCCCTAAGAATGATTCTATTGTTGATTAAATTGTGCTACTTGATCATGGTGGGCAATAGGATTTCTCTAATTAGGTTGAGTTTTGTTGACATATAGTTATTTTTAAACTTCCGAATTGTTATGTAAATATTGGTTATCCAATGTTTCATAACTAAATAAAACGATGATGCATAATGTTGCTTAATAGTTATAACCTCTAGGCTATAACTGAATTTTAATGGAACACTACAATTGAATTCGAAAGAAATGTTGATAATGAACTGGTAGATAAAATGATGCCCATTAACATATCATTTTAGTTGAATTTTTTTTTTTGATAATTTCTCTTCTTTACATTAGAATACTAGTAATTGCTTAAATCACTCACAACTTACCATGGATTTACAACTTTTCAATACTACCATTTAATTAATTTTGCAATAACATAAAAAATGAAAAAAATGAACAATTGCTTCGAACATCCAATAACATGCCAGATGAATAATGACTTCAACGTCCACTAAACAATTCAACGTATTAAGGCTTTAACATCCACCAATTGATTCAACATATTATATAGAAATAACGTGTACCTTGTCCCAAGCTTTCATGTCACGTTGCTTTCAAGAGTTAACATAAATCTTGAGGGGCGAACAATAAGTTCCAATCTATTTCATTTTTAAAATATAATATTAAAATGTCTAAGCTAATAAAGTCGAATCTAATCTTGTAATGAGAAAGGAAAAATGGGCAACGAAAAACTTAATGACAATGTTAATAAAAAAGTCTAAGCTAATAGAATAGAAATAGAAGCTTATCTAGTAGATGACAATTAAAAAAGCTAATAGAATAGAAATATAAGCTTATCTCGTAGATGAAAATTAAAAAAGGTGATGGAAAAAACTTAATGACAATGTTAATAAAAAAGTCTAAGCTAATAAAATAAAAATAGAAGCTTATCTGGTAGATGACAATTAAAATAGCTATTAGAATAGAAATATAAGTTTATCCGGTAGATGACAATTAAAAAAGGTGACGGAAAAAACTTAATGACAATGTTAATAAACAAGTCTAAGCTAATAGAATAAAAATAGAAGCTTATTTCGTAGATGACAATTAAAAAAGCTAATAGAATAGAAATATAAGCTTATTTGGTAGATGACAATTAAAAAAGGTGATGAAAAAACTTTGAGTAAATGTTATAAAAATAATTGTTGATGAACAACTTAATACTATTTTTGTCTTTAATTAAATTAAAACTCAAAAGGTGAGTGAATAAATCTCATTTTATTATATAACAAGTGTTGTATGGTAGCGTAGTTCTTGCTAGGTTGGAATGGGAATAAATGCACTGTTATGGCGGGATAGAGGGAGAAATAGAAGCCTGAAACAACAAAGACATGTGGGAAGCAAGTTGAAGTACATGTGGTATCCATGCAGAGGATGACTCGTGCTAGTGTGTCACACACCAACCATAAGACATTGAGCTGGTAGATGACCCCCAAAGAACCTCCCGAATTAGTTAATCATAATATTATATTAATATGTGGTTAATATGCAAACTTTATAGATGCGATACTCATGTTTAAGTTTTTTCCTAGGGTGTGTATAGTTCAAATATGGGACTTAAATTTTTTTTGTGTCAATGACTTGAAATAAAGGTTCCTGGAAAAAACGACCAGGAATCACACACATTAAACATTAAAATATAATGAACACAGTTTCCTGACATCCAACATAGTTGAAGAAAAAAAATTTAGCATTGTGAAAGCAACTCACAAGGCACTGTCGAAATTGTTCCCGAATTAGTTTTCTTTAAAATTTATCAAAAATTAATAATGTGTGTTACATATTTCTAGAAATTTAAATGCGTTTGTCATATAGACTGGGATTGGGGCTCCCGTGGACCATAAAATAAATAAGTACAAGAAATATGATTGTAGAAAGAAGAAGTGAGTGACAGTAGAGATGAAGACCTTAAAAGAAGAAATTTGAAGTTATGAGTCTTTGGTTAGACATTTCTATTTAAAGAGGTAGAATAACTGGATTGATAAAGAAAGCAAGATGTGATTAGTATAGACTTACTATGAAGCTGATGCATTTTTGTTTCTCTCGTCGATGGCCAGGGAATCGTGCCAATCGATTGTTTTCCTTCGTCGGTGAGCTTGTCCATTCTCCTTTGGAGCCATTCTTCAATGTATCTTTTCATGGGGGCCACGTTCATTTCATCCCAAATTTCTATGTTGAAAAGCTCATTTTCTAATTTCGCTAGATCCATAGAAATACTATGCAGAGCTTGTTCAATTTCTTCACTGTGTGCTGAATAGTCCTCTAGCCATCTCTTGATATCATCTTCACCATATTCAAGGATGTCGTAAAACTTTTCGAAAGACAACCCCTTTAAAATATCAACTTGTTCATTGAAGTCTTGCTTGGTTAAGGACAAGGATTTGAGGATTAAGTTTGGGTCTTGAACCTGTTTGGTACTTTTGGCTAAGTCTATTTGGGTCAAGTTTCTGAATAATTCTTCTTTCTCTGATACGACTTGTTCACATGATTCGACAATGAGTTGCAGGTTCCTAACTTTTTCTTTCCAACATGCTTTTAATTGTTTGATCCGGTTTGGGGAGGGGAGATCCTCTTGTATTCTTTTCATATCTGAGATGTTGATGACATGGTTGGCAACAGGGATCACCGTCTATAGATAGAAACATTCTTCATTTTTTAAATTCATCTGCAAATGTTCGTGAAAATCATTTGCCCTCATTCAAAAGGAAGCTATATTTTGTGATGTTTCCTAGGCTTCAGTAATTAGCTGCATTATTTTCTTGATATTGTTCTCTACGTAGCCTCTACAGGATGTGAGGAGGATGGAGGATCCTTTTAACTTGGCTGCAGGGGTGGCATGCACGGTTTTTTCTAAAGGACTGGCAAACATTGGGGTAGGAATCAAAGCCTCCTCCAATTCCTTGATTTGATCGTTCAATATGGCATTATCTGCTTCAATTCCTCCAATGGAATCATCAAGAGAATCTGCGGTTGCACAAGTGAAATCGGGAGATTTGGGATGACTGCATTTTCCTAAGGTTAATCTCTGAATGAGATTTCCCTTTCTTATTTGTTACATCTCTCTTTTCAATAATTAAATTTTTAGATTGGTTGTAAAAAACAACGCTCTGGAATACGAAGGATTCATCTTCGTCAAAAATGTCGATCTCAGCTATTTCCATTGTCAAACTATGGTGCATTGCATCCGTGGGTGGATCAACTTTGTGGAACATGTCATCCACAGAGGTTTCAAGTTGCATGTGATATCTTTAGGAACTGTTGTCGGGTCTTCAAGGATCTCGGGTAAGAGGTCCAACCCGTTATCATGTTCTTCTAGGAACTTCTTGCAGTCTTGTCGTCTGAAGGTCAATGTTAGCTCCGACAATCTTAACATCTTGCAGAAGACCTGAGGTGATGAAGAAACATGAGAATGGTTGCACAGTGGAATAATTCTTTGGCTTGAAATATATTTTTCAGTGCACCGAGAGACCACCTCCTTACAGTTAAAAACCTCAGGGACACAACCTGCATGAGTGATTCTAGAGGTCCAAATCACTTCGTTCTGGGTGGAACGGGATGAATAGTAAGAGTATGCCCTAGACCCCTGGAAGTTCTGGTCCTCACGTCCGAATATATTCACTGTATCTCCACAAAACTGTTGTCGAGCTGCTGCCATAAGTTTACGAGAACGTTCATTTGCTCAAGACAATGTTTGAAATGAATAGTTGGAAGGGATAATATAAGCCTCTGAAAATCTTGGTGCAATGCATGTGAATGGAAGATCTCCTCGAGTATTTCGCTCATTAATGACAATCTTGACGATTGTTGCATGATGTGCTACTAGCATTAAAGACTAGTAATTGCATACCTAGAAGTGCGAAGATGGTGGGTATGGCAAAGAACAATTAAGGATTGGAGATTTGGTGAACACGCCAACGCGACGACCCATATTTGAGATGAACAATCAGAAGGGATAATATAACTCTCTATAGATCTTGATTTAATGCGTGTTAATGGGAGATATCCTCGAGCATTTCGCTCATTAATGGCAATGTTGACGGTTCTTGCATGATGAACTATTAACATGAAAGGTTACTAATTGCATATTTAGAAAGAAGTACGAAGGTCGTGAGGATGGGAAAGAGCAATTAAGGAGTGTTTAATTATCGAAAGCGGTCGGGTGAGCTTCAAAATAGGGTTACAAGGTACAACCATTATAGGTGAGGGACAAAGGGTCAAATTGTATGTCTCAGAACTTTTTGAGTGCAAAACGCATAACATGGAAGAGGAAATGATGGGACAATCTAGAGGTCAATTTGCATATCACAGAACTTTGGGTACTGTTTGTAGGCCACAGAACAATGGAAGCGCATTCGTGAGCCTGCTTGTCTGGGAACCCGCAATCGAAAAAGTGGCTTAAGTATGGAATAGGGAAACGGTAGGCCGGACTCATTTTCGCTAATATATTGAAATTTGTAATAGATATCCCATTACTTGGCAATATGTTCTGCATGTTTCTGGGAAAGTTCTGTAGCGATAGTCAATGTGACTGTCTTGTTGAGCCTTTTGCTTTTTAATGACGATCTGTACGGTCATTGCATGATGAACTGTTAGCATTAAACCTTGGTTGTTGCATACTTTGAAAGAAGTGCGAAGATGGCAGGCACAATAAACAATGACTAAGAATTGGAGATTTCATGAACCCGCCAATCGAAGGATCTGCGAAAGAGATTCCATGAAATGGGAAAGTATGAAAAGTGGTCGGACGAGCTTCAAACTAGGGTGACAATGGTTCCCTAGGAGACGTGACTTCCTGAGGGTCAAATTGTATGTCTCAGAAATTTTGAGTGCAAAATGTGTACCACGGAAGAGGAGATGATGTCAGAGTCCGATGGTCAATTTGTATATGGCAGAAGTGTGGGAGATCTCCTCGAGCCTTTCGCTCATTAATGGCATGTTTAAGGTTCCTGCATGACAACGTGTTAGCATTAAAGCTTACCAATTGCATATCCAGAAAGAAGTAGGAAGGTGGTGGGGAAAGGGAACAACAATTAAGGAATGGCTAATTATCGAAAGTGGTTGGCTGGGCTTCAAAATAGGGCTACAAGATACAACCAACAGAGGTGAGGGGCCGAGGGTAAAATTGTATCTCTTGAAAGTGTTGACCACAGAATGCGTAACACGAAAGAGGGAATGATGGTGCATTCTTGCGAAAAAATTGTATATCATGGAACTCTGGGTACTGTTTCCTAGTCGTGGAACATTGGAAACACAATCCTAACCTCGCAAGTCCGGAAACCTGCAATCGAAAAAGTGTCTAAGTATGGAATAGGGAAACGGTAGGCCGGACTTGATACATAGTGGTTGCATCATGTGCAACCATGGAAATGTACCACGTCATGAACATACAACCAACTTGTGGCTAAGTATTGAAAGGAATGGCGGATGGTCAAGCTCATGACGGGGCATTCCAACGGACAAATTGTATATCGCGGAACTTTGGGTATTGTTTGCAAGTCATGGAAGATTCAAAACACAATTTTGAGCCTGTCAGTCCAGGAACCCGCGATCAAAAAAGTGTCTAAGTATGGAATAGGGAAACGGTATCCCGGACTTGTTTTCGCTAATATATTGAAATTTGTAATAGCTTTCCCATTACCCGGAAAGATCTTTTCTACATGTTTCTGGACAAGTTGTGTAGGGATAGTCAATGTGAATGTCTCCTCGAGGATTTTTCTTATTAATGACAATATTTACGGTTGTTTCTCATCTGAATTTATGCAGGAATGGAAGCGAATACACAAATAATCATGAATACAAAGATGCAGCGGAAATAACACTTCATTTCATTAATATCAAAGAACTGAAATTTGTTTACAGACGTAATAGAAATAAACTAGCTAAGGCGATGGTAGCTTATCTCTGAGAAGAGATGTGGTGGCTACAGGCCTCTGAACTCTGTCTTACAATGAGGCTCGAAGGC
Organism: Picea sitchensis; assembly: GCA_010110895.2. Classification (NCBI taxonomy): domain Eukaryota; kingdom Viridiplantae; phylum Streptophyta; class Pinopsida; order Pinales; family Pinaceae; genus Picea; species Picea sitchensis. The sequence continues at coordinate 434,754 of SNQJ01S0001740.1, forward strand.
CTATATGTTATTGAGAAACAATGGAAACCCTAAACATCCACAAACCTAACCCTAGGAGATGAAATGCTGGAATATGGGCCTCGTCGGGGTAAATTGGTACATCAATTTCTCGGGGTCGTAACTTTGGCACACTATCTCCGTTTGACGCATATTATACATTGTTAGAAAGATCTATCCGAGGAATACAATTGTTGACATCGCATAGGAGAATATGAAAAGGATAATATTTTTGGTTGATGCCCAAAAAACGTCGTTTAGGGCCTCAAAATGGCTCCAGAAGTTCATGACCCAAAAAACTGCCAAAAATAGTAAATTGTGCTACAATTAAGGAAACTGAAAAACTGAAAGAAACAATGGTGCTGGTCCAAGTGGAATAGGCAGGTGGCCACCAATATCCACTTGGATCATTCCTCTCCCCTTAGGAAGCAATGGTCCCCATTGTGTTGAATTCCTCCATGAGATGAGGAAACTTCTTTTGAACTTGGTCCCTGGTGAGCCACTTGCCCTACTTTGACAACTCGATATAGCTAGATCCTTTGCTGGTGGGTGTTCTTGATATGTGTGTCCATAATCCAATAAGTTATGGCTTGTTCCATGTAGTCTGGGTTTAACTCTATTGGTGTGAGTTGTTCTGCCATGTCAGATGTGTCCAGTAGAGGTGTAAAGTAAGGCCGAAGGCGGTCCACATTGAACACTAGGTGTAGAACAAGGAATGGTGGGACACTGAGCTTGAAGGCATTGTCTCCTATAGCCTTGGTGAGGGTGTATGGCCCATATCGGAGTGGGCGACGCTTGCGGTGGGGTCCAGTGAGGCACTCCTTCTGCAAATGTAGCCACACTTTGTCGCCCACCTGGAAGTTGTGTTGCACCCGATGTTGATCATGCCGCTGCTTGTAATTAGCATTGTCTCTGTCCAATATGTCATGAAACTATTGGCGAATGTGCTGAATGCACTCAATGAAGCTGTTCGCCTTGGCAGCTTCAGACTGGACATGAGCCGAATTAGTTTGAGTAGCTGCAAATGGTATGACTATGTCAATGGGACATAGTGGTTGGAATCCCAAGCCCACCTAAAAGGGGATGTGGTCAGTTGAGCTATGGAGGGCCCGGTTATAGCTATGTTGTACATAGGGGAGGCTCCCATCCCATGTGCGTGGATGATTTGAGTTGTACATGTGCAAAATGTGCATGATCATCCTATTGATGACCTATGTCTGGCCATCAGTTTGGGGATGTAAAGCTGTGGACTTGGTGAGCTTGGTGTCTAGCATTGACCAGAGGCACCAAAATGTATTGAGGAACCTGTTGTCATGATATGAGATGATAGACTATGGGATCCCAAAGTGTACCCACACTCATTCAAATAAGAGTTTAGCAGTGGCTTCTGCTATGATACTTGCAGGCCACCATAATGGCCATCTTCAAGAATTTGTCGACGACCATGAAAACATAGTTGTTTTCATGCTTAGTAGAAGGAAGGACCGACATGTAATCCATGGAGATGGATTCCCAAGGTCAACTAGGAGTAGGAAACAAAGTATAGAGGCCTTGCTTCTTTATGGTCGGTTTGGAAATGGCATAGGCAATGCAGGATCTGATGTACTTCCCAACATCCTGTCGAAGTTTTGGCCAATAGAAATACTTTTGCAGTATTGCCACTGTTTTCTTGACCCCGAAATGTCCAACGACTCAAATATAGTGCGCTTCCAAAATCTTCTTGGCACGCTCGCTTGAAGGAACACAAAGGTGTCCCAGGTGACTTAGTAGTGCATCCTGGAGGTAAAAATTTGGAACTTGGTTACCCTCCAAGAGCGTCTTGTATGTGTGGCTGAAATCTGGATCACTCTTGTAGAGAAGCGGCCAATCAGAAGCCTCGTGCCCACAAGAGTTGAGCACAGTGGTTATCACCACGATCGGTGGTCGGTTGAGGTAGTTTGCAACATTATTGGTGTTGCCCTTCTTGTAATTGATGTTCAAATGAAGCTGTTGCAGATATGTGGACCACTTCTTATGGCGATCGCTCTGCAACTTCCCTTGTGTCTGTATGAACTACAGGGGTTGGTGGTATGTGTTGATGATTGTTTCCTTCTCCAAAATGTAAGCTTCCATTGTCGGCAAGCCTGCACAATGGAATACATTTATTTGTCATAAGTGGGATACTTTTGAACTGTGTTGGACAATGTCACACTGTGATATGCCACTCGATGTCCCTGTTGAGTAAGAACTGACCCAATAGCATAGTCAAAGGCATTTGTCTTGATCTCAAATGGTTGTTGCAAGTATGGTAATGTGAGATCTAGGGAACAACAGAGGTGATGTTTCAATTATACGAACACCTTATGTTGAGATTCCGACCAATTTTTTTTTTCTTTCACTCCTCCCTTGGTGACTTTACTCAAGGGCCAAGTGATATGAGAGAATACCAACATAAACCTACAGTAGAAATTAGCAAGACCCATAAATATGCAAAGCTTTGTTAGAGTGGTTGGGGCTGGCCAATCCTGGATGACTTGGATCTTGGTTGGATCCACATGCACCCCACGCTCATCAATAATGTATCCCAGATACTGAACCTGGGTCATGCCAAAAGTGAAATTCTCCAAATTGGCACACAACTTGTGTTTTCGTAGTGTTTGGATGACATGTCAAATGTGGTGGAGGTTATCTTCCCAAGTCTAGCTGAAGATCAAGATGTCATCCAAGTACACTACTAAAAATGAGTTGGTGAATGGTCGTAAGATTTCATCCATCAGCCTCATGAAGGTTGCAGGAGCATTCGTCAACCCGAAAGGTATGACCAACCATTCAAAAACACCCTCCTTGGCTTTGAAGGCAGTCTTCCATACATTAGACAATTCGATTGATACCTGGTGATACCCAGACTTCAAGTCAATCTTGCTGAAATATTTCGCCCCTTTGAGTTGGTCCAGAAGGTCATCAATCCGTGGGATCGTGTACCTATTTCGGACAGTGATCTTGTTCAATGCCCGATAGTCAATACAAAGTCTCCAAGTCCCATCGTTCTTATGCACCAACACGATTGGGCTCCCACAGGGCAATGAAATTGGCTGAATGTGACCCTTTTGCAGTATCTCCTGAATCTGCCTCTTGATTTCATCATTCTCTAGAACAGAGCGTTGATAGATTGGTCCATTGGGTAGCGACGCACTTGGGGTCAGATTGATGGGGTGCTTGACCTGGTAGTGCAGAGGCACCCCTGTGGGTGAGGTGAAGATGTCCCGGTACTCCTCCATGACCTTGTCCATTTGTTGTTGTCATGAGGAGGAGCCCTGTCTAAAGGTCATGGCCAAAATATTGTTCTTTCCTTGAGGTCAGATCATCAGGAAAACAAATTTCCCAGTTTTGGATATGATCTTACTGCATTGTTTTGCAGTAACCAAAGAGATAGCGACAGGTGGTGGTACCTCTGGTATCATGTACAACTTACTTCCCAAGGTAACAATAACAATGCGAGGCTGAGACTCACACACACCATGTCACTTCCACAAGTATGGTTGGCCTAATAATACATCACAAACATCAAGAGGATCAATGTCACATAATACCTCATCGGTGAAGGGCTTGATGCTGTAGGGAAGGCGAGACTATTGGATGATGCGGAGATCTCATCCTTGGTAAAGCCACCTGATGGTATACGGTTGTGGGTGTGTTGTGGTAGGCAAGCCCAATCGCTTCACAACCCTTGCTGAAATGAATTTCGTTTGGCTCCCACTGTCGACAATGAACTGTAGTGGGGAACCCTTTCCCCACATCTAGAAGTGGAAGAGACGCTCCTCCTCCTTAGGATCTTCCGGTTCTTCCTTTTGGATCTTCGTGGTGGCAATAATGGCGTTGGACTCCGCATTGATAATTTTCTTCCCTATGTCATTCCCCTTCTCGGGTTCTAATTAAGTGTCAGAGCATGCATTTGATTCAGAAGCTCTCATCTCGACCACCAATGACTGTTTGGCCCGACACTCACTTGTGTTGTGAGTGGATCTCTTATGGAACTCACACCACTTTCCTATGTCCTTCTTCGGCTTCACAGTGTGGTTCTTTTCTTTCGAATTTGGCAGGTTGTCTTGAGCCGCCATGCCTTGGCTTTGTCCTTTTTTCTATGGTTTGGGAGAACCTTTCGCTTGNCTCTTATGGAACTCACACCACTTTCCTATGTCCTTCTTCGGCTTCACAGTGTGGTTCTTTTCTTTCGAATTTGGCAGGTTGTCTTGAGCCGCCATGCCTTGGCTTTGTCCTTTTTTCTATGGTTTGGGAGAACCTTTCGCTTGCTTTTTATTCGAAGATCCAAAGTCTCGCTTCTTCTATTTAAATTTCTGCTCAATCTTGGCAGCATACCGATATGTCGTACCAATCGAGGAGATGTCAAGGGACTCTATTTCCTCCTGAATTTATCTGTGTAGACAAATGCGGTACTTCAACACCAAATGTTTCTCTGAATCTTTGATACCCAACTTTGTGCGCAGGGTATGGAATAGATTCGTCAGCTTATACACATCTTGATCCCTTTGTTGCTGTAGCGTAGTCCGTTGTATGTAGTTGTCCTCATAGCTCCCCATGGGATAATATTGTTACTTGATGGAATCTCATAAATAATTACAAGTGGGTATGACCAAGAACATAGAGGGTTCCTCCTCGTTCTTTTTATCACAGTAGGTTTCCCACTAGTCCTTGACATGGGGGGCGGCTTTGAGTAGTGAAAAATAATCTTCTCCTGGTCGGAAAAGTCATGAATCGAGAAATATCCTTCTAATATGTTAGCACTTGGTAAATTTCCTAGAGGTTGAAAGAGAAGAAATCTACAAAGGTAACCTTATCCAACCACTTTTAAAGCTGGGATCTAGCCCTTCCAGCTTCAGAGAGGGATCTCTCTATATGATTTAGTTTTGGTTTTAACTTCAGGTATTAGGCTAGGTAAAGAAACTGTTGGTTTTGTTGTCAAAGAGTTTTTTAAAATTGGTTGAGACGGTCTACACATCCATTGGGCTATAGGGTCCGTGTTTAATTAGATATGAAATACAACCAGAAAC
>SNQJ01S0001740.1:453245-479631 GCA_010110895.2 Picea sitchensis
GAGGCGCCCCTGGCATTTCCAGCAACTCTGAGGCTTCCTTTTCAAACATTCAACAAGGTTTTGGGCGCATCCTGCTGGCTCATTTTAGTCTCCTGGAGCAGTAGGATACTTGATTTCGAGGTTTTGATTATATATTTAAGCACTTCTTCCTTCTTTTTGCTGCCCATTCCCCTACAGTTCCAGGAGGTTATAATCATTATAAACCTTGGGGGGAGGGATGGCCTCCTTGGGAGGCTTTGGCCTGCTTCCGCGTGTGACGAACCTTCATCAGCTGATTGATGGTGGGTTGCGACCCATTGAGCACATCTTTGTAGGCTTCCTGGTCCCTTTCAGCTTTTTTTGATTTCTGGCCTCTTCCCATTTTCTTTGGGGTGGCCCATACCTCATTTGCTTCGTCTGAGTCGCTGCTTATCGAGATCTCCCCTTCCTCTATGTTCTGACTGCCATCCTGTTTTTGGGGGGAGTTATTTTGCATCCCTTCTTCTTCTGTTGGCTTGATCCCCTTGTCTTCAGGATTCTAACCTTCCTTTTCTCCCTCTTGAACCTCTTTACTTGGGTCTTGTTCTCTTTCCTCCGCTTCTTTGGGTAGGATTCTGAAGCTGTTCTCTGTTTCTTTGGTTCCCGAGGATTTGGCTTTCTATGGTTCTGTTTGCTCATTTCTTTGGCCTCTTGCTTTTGATCTCCCTTTCTGGGCCTGCTGCCAGCCTTCGTCCCTTTCTTTATCTGTGGAGGGGGGGTTTTTTGGACAGTTTCTTTGAAAATGGCCATATTCGTGGCAGCCTCTGCACTTGAACGGGAGTTGTTCGTAGTCCAGCTTTTGGAAGTGTTGCCAGTTGCCGACCTTCAGCTTTATTGCCTCGGGTAGACCTACCTCCAGATCAACCTCCACACAGATCCGCACATAGGAATACTGGTCTCTTGGTTCTGGTCGATCAATGTAGCGACCAAGACCATTACCTATTGCCTGAAGCGAGGAGGGGTTCCAGTAGTGAATCAACAAGTTGGGGAGTCTTACCCAGACCAGGACATCCTTGGGGACTTCTGAAGTAGGGTCAAAATTCGGGGTCCATCTATTTAGGTATAGCCCTTGAGTGCCCATGAAGTAAGGGCCGTTTCTGAAAATCAAATCTCTGTCCTCCTGGGAGATAAATTTGAAAATAAAGTATCCTCGCCCGACCGCGTAGCATGTCACACTATTTGTTATCAGAGGCCTCCAGTTTCACTGTATCCAGTTGTCTGTGGATCTGGTTGAGGGCCAGAGTCCCATAAACTGGCCGATAAGTCCCCGTTCAGAGAGGGATAGGGCGACTTTCATTGGGTGTTCAGGTGGAAGTTCGATCTCTGGTATATCATCCAATTTCTTGACAAAACTCGAAGCTTCTGAGACGGTCGACTTCTTGCTGCAGGCTTCTACCAAGCGTCGAAAGGAGGCGGAGGGGGAAGGAGGGGGCGGCGGCTCCCCTCCTTGGGCTGCCATGGCGGCACACTCAAGAACCCTAACGTAACCAGAGCTAGGTCAGGGGTGCGCACGCGATTACACTAGCTTTTATTATCCTTATACTAAACTTATTAATCCATATAAATGAATTTATTAAAAATCCCATTGCTTAATTTTGGAAAAAAAATAATCTTTTTATAAGTGAAAAACATAAAAACCTTAATTTTAATTTTTTTTTATTAATTTTTACTATATTAATAAAAACTACGTACATACCCACCCTTTCTTAATAAATTTAAGGAAATACTAAGGGAAAAAATATTAAAATAAATGTTCAAATAAACAACACATTAAAAAAACCCACAATATACACGTTGAAAACGGCTTGGAAATGAGCTATACCGTAATCCCACGACACTACTAAGGTGGTTGTCATATATATATATATATATATATATATATTTTGAGTTTTGCTTTTTAATTTGGAACTAAATACCATTGTGTAGGGAAGGGATATTTTCCACGATTTATTATTATGAGATTTAGGTTGGATTTAGACGATATTCTAATATGTTAGGTGAAAATGAGTTCTTAGGACAACAACATAAAAGTTTGAATATAAGTATTTGGTTAATGAGAAAGTGGGGAGAGCTTTTCCTTAGTTTACTTATGATCAAACCTCATTGTGTATATGAGGTATTTTTTAGGTTTTATAATGATATAGAAGATGTTTCAATATAGTTCACCAAATATCACCTTGTTTCTAAGTTGGAATTCAACATTTTATTCATAGAATTCTGGTTTAGTTACAATTTGGAGTAATCATTATAATGATGATTAAAGTTTAATTATTGATAGACATGATCCACAATCTACATGTATGATATAGTATAGCCTTATGTAACGACTTAACCACATTAATTATTGTAGTGACCTAAATGCGTTTGATGTATAATCTTTGGCTAAATAACATAAAATCTTGTTAACATAATAACGACACTCTATTATGATTTAGAGACAATAGAAAATACCCAAAATTTACCACCTAATATATAATCGTAACAAAAAGTGCATTAGCAATTTCCCCCAATAGTGCAAAGGAACACTATAATGATGTTATGTGTCAGAATGTAATATGTAATATGTGGCTTTGAATGTTAGTTGAATTGGAGAACATCAAAAGCGTTTATGTTATGTGTATTGGCCAAATATGTAGGATCAGGTGGAAAAAATTGTTAGAGGTTGTGTTCTTTGTAGCACTTGCAAGTGAAGCCAAGCAATTATAAGCTTGGGATATACATGTAATTACTAGTACCAAGCATGCATTGGGAGAGCATCTTTATGGACTTTGTTGGAGGTTTGCCTATGTCTCGGAGAGGCCATGGCTACTTGTTTGTCATGGTAGACCACTTCACTAAGACGTGTCTGCTCATTTTGTGTAAGAAGACGATCTTTGGATGAGAGGCAACTAAACTATTCTTCAACCATGTTTGGGTACATTTTGGATTACCAAGATCTATCATATATGATTGAGATAGTAGGTTTTTGGGTAGATTTTGGAAAGTTCTTTGAGAGATAATGGATACCAAGTTGAGGTATTCCATTGCATTCTATCCCTACATTGATGGACAAATAAAGGTTGTCAACTGGACATTGGCATAGTTGTTGAGAGGTTACAATAGAAAACATCCAAAGACATGGAACGAGCAACTGGTTTACATTCAACACTACTATAATGGAGCATTAGACATTCTTCCACCAACAAATCTCCTTTCGAGACCTATTTTGTTTACCTACCTCCTTCACCATTTGATATTGTGTATGGATAGTAGAAGGATGAAGTAGATCTGAAAGGAGATGAGAAGAAGGCAAGCACATTTGTGCACAAGATTGGATAGATACATCTTAGGGTACATGAGCAACTTGAGAAGAGTCAACATCATTATAAATCTAGACATGACTATCACATCGAGGATCATGAATTCCATGTTGGAGACAACATGTGGCTTTACCTCTATAAGGAGTGAATGCAAGGAACAATGAAGAAACTCAAGTCCCAGAGATACACACATTTTGACACCACTGACAAGGTGAATGGGAATGCCCTTAGGTTGAGAATTCTTCCTTATATGAAAATCAATTAAATGGTGAATGTGGAGTACTTGAAGTTGTTCGAACCTTCCATGTTGGATGAAGAAGATTACCATTAGGTTCTTCTTATTGTCGAACACTTTACATCACATGTTTTGGAAGAATTGAAGGAAGATATATTTTTGCAGTGTAAGGAATGAGTAACTTGCAGAGGACAACAAGAGATATGGTAGATTGGTCTCAAAGGGAAGACTCCAATGAAGGTGAAATGGTATGAGATGAACCATATTGCAAGCAAGTTCCTTCACCTATCCTTAGAAGCTTTTGGGGACAAAAATCCTGTCTATGGGAAGGTGTGATCTAAATTAGATCTACATAAAAACAATTGGCTACCGACATAGAATCTATGATGATAAAGACCAACAAGGTTCGAGGATACAAACAATGAATGAGACTGGGTTTTTGGCATGAAGGGCCCCATGCCATCATGATCAATGCCCAACTTGAGTGGGCCTAATGGTTAAGAACATGTGTTTCCTCATAGGAGGTCACATGTTCAAATCTAGAGGGGGGTAGGGTATGAACACCTTCGTAGAATTTAACACTCAAATCGTTGTTTGGAGGGGGCCCCTTGTCCCACAAACAAGGGGGTCTCATACACCAATTTGGTTTTTGGCTTGGTCTTGATATTAAAATTAGATCACTATTATTATTATTAGATCAAACAATAAGGAAAACATATGAGATGTAAAGTTACAAGGAATGATTTTTTTGTTAAAAAAATTGATGTATTAAAAAAGACATGAGACCTCTTCTCCATTGTACTAAAACAAAAGGACAAGGGATGATAAATGAGTTTGGGAAAGCTAAAGGGTTAGGGACACTTCACCTTCTAACTATCCCCCAACTGAGACATTCTCCTATATACTATTTCCCCACAAAGGAAGAGGGGTTCTTTGGTTGAGAGTGAAGGAATTTCGCCCAAACGTCCATTAAGAGCACGAGGATGAACCAGAACACCTATAACCTACCTATTGCGACACAAGAAAGAACTTGGTTGAAGCCATTTGAATGCTAGTTTTCCCATTTATGTTTCTAGTGTAAAAAATGACTCGCATGCGATCTTTTTCTCTATATATGTGTGATTTACTATGTTAATTTTATTACTACATTGATTATAAATTCCTATGTGTGTGTTTTAATGGATATCAATGAGAATTGAGACTATATGGAAGGGACTTTCTTCATTAGGACTATCAAATTCTACATACTATGTCTTTGTTTTCCATTAGATCTTACCAACAACTAGAAAACCTAGAAAACCTGCATCGTTGGATGCTCAACCGGTCTCAAAGCTTGATGGTTTCCATCCCAGAGTCCTTGCTATATAAGTTTAGGGGTCTTCTAAATTGGTCTGTCGAATGTTTTCATCTCTCCTATAAGCCTCAATTCTTCCTCATAGGATGAAACTCTTACCCATCCGTCGTACGCTTGCCTCCCTGAGACAATTTCATCAATGTTTGTTCATTTCCTCTTACCCACGGGTTGTATTAATCCTCATTGAGTTGATTTCTTCTTGGATGTGCATATTCTTTCTCCCATAGGTCGTATGCTCTCCATTAGATGGACGTGCATGCACCTCATGACTGAGTGTTTTCCTCAAAGCATTGGGTTGAGTGAAAAATGTCCTTCTTGTTGGATGGAATGTGTCTCAAGTGAATGGTGTGTTCGTCTCATCCATTATTTGAAATTAATATTTAAAAATTATACTGGAGATGGATGAATTACTTTCAATAACTTTCTTGCTTCTAAGTTCATTGTTTACTTTAAGCCCGCCTTCAAATGATATTAGATATACATGGTGCTTTCCTTTCGACAAACCTCCAATAGATATACATGGTGCTTTCCTTTCGAAAAACCTCCATCATATATACATGGTGCTTTCCTTTCGACATACCTCCATCAACAATAGTGATACATGACCGCAATGCATGACAAGAGGCTCTTGCGCACTTATTTCTATAAATTTACTATATATGTAGCCACATTCCCAATCTGCAACCATTGAACTACAAAGTGTTACATAAGGTTATGTTGAATGCATGATCTTGAATAACAAGTATCATGGTGAGGAGGTTTTTCTTTTTAGTTGATAATTTTGTTGTTTGAGTTTTTTTGAGAAAAAGTATGTATAAAATTCCATAATTTATAAAATTTCAAAATTTTATACATAGTTTATTTTAATTTAAGCAACATTATGATTAACTATGAAAATATATATATTTATACACACAAACTCATAGCTCTCATATCTGATGATTTGTAACTTATCAATCTATCTATAAATGAAATGTAATTATTCATTTTCTTAATTGAACTAAAAAAACAATTCTTGCCTCAATGTAGTAATACATTTTCTTAATTGAACTCTAATTTTTTTTTTCTTGCCTCTATTTGATTTATTTCATCTGCATGTAATGCCCCCCTCTCATCAGTCCTTATACATGTTCAATTTGAAATTCCATGGTTTCTTCTTTGCGCCACATGAAGCTTGTTTTCTAGCTCAGTGGTTGCCTAAAATTAAAGTGGTTAGTAATTTGTAATATAATCAAATATCAACTCATTTTTTTTTAAACTTCCAAATGATGTGGATGCAATTCTAAACTAATAATTAAGCTCTTGACAAAGAATAATGAATCTTCAACGATGTTCATAGATGTTTAAAAGTATTTTTTCCAAAAACAATCATTTCTTATATACATGAGTGAAATTCTCAGTGTTGCTTATGTGAATCTCATTACTACTTAAGTGAGAGTGTGGACTAAGAAATTAAGAAACACATAATGTGTTGATTCATTCTCACAACAACTGGAAATAAACCTCACATATATCATTATAAAAAAGTATTTTATTCTTTATTTTTTAAATGGTGTAGACATTGGTTTTTCAACACTGTTTTTCAAGTTAGTTCATTTATTTCTTTGTAATGGTCCTAGTAATAATAATAATAATAGTCTATTTTTAAGGTCACGGCCAAGCCAAACACCAAATTGGTGTATGAGACCTCCTCTTCCCAATGATTTGACTGGTAAAGTCTATGGAGGTATACATACCATAACCTCCTATGGATTTGAACTTGTGACCTCTTAGGAGGAAACACATGTTCTTAACCATTAGGCCCACTTAGGATGTATAAATAATCTATTTTTAAGGTCACGACCAAGCCAAACACCAAATTGGTGTATGATACCCCCTTGTTTGTGGGATAAGGGATCCCTCTACCCAACAATTTGACTGGTAAAGTCTACAGAGGTATACATACCCTACCCCCCTTTGTATTTGAACTTGTGACCTCTTAGAAGGAAACACATGTTCTTAACCATTAGAACCACTCAGGTTGTATTATGACCTATATTAGGCAGTATATTCTCATCAGAGAGTCAAATCATGATAGTCACACTATTTTCCAAGTTAGTTCTGTTATCACTTTGTCAAGGTCATAATACTTTCTCTACTTAACTAGCATGATACAATGAAATAGTGATGCTTAAATAGATATGATTTCAATGTTTTTAAATGTATAATGATAATATTTGAATGAGATTCCATATTTTTCTTTTGTGAGGAGATACCATAAAATTAAGATTTTTATTCTAAATTCCATTATTTGGACATCTCCAATTTTTTCCATTGAAGTATAGTTGGATGATTATACTTTTTTTTCACTGATTCATACATGTACATGTGTTTTTTTCTATTTTTTTCATTTATGTATTTTAGTGGCAAGGCAAGATCATAAATTTATACTATAGCACCAACACTAAATATATATTTTCTTACTTTCCCATTTGACTAAATTTAACCTTGAATTTAACCAAATTTCTATGACCCTTAAGCATGAGTGAATGTAGGTAGTGTCAAGAACACAAACACATTGTTTCTAGATGTAACATGATTTTGTGATTGTTATAGAACAAGTTGTAGGTTGGGAAAATCCTGACCCAACCACAAAATCATGTGCTACAACTATGGGACACTACACCCAATGTCACCTTGATGTAGGTCCCACAATTAGGGATGACTAAGTTCACTCCTGGGAGGCGATCCCAGAGACCCTAGGGGGAATAAAAAAGATGAAGGGAGGTGTAAGGAGAATTCCCCCAGAAGGTCAAGTGATGGAAGAATATATTGGTTGAAAATGGTAAGTAAAGAAAGGTAAATGGATACTGAGTAAAGAGATAGTTGCCGGTGCACCTATACCTGCCCGAGACACAAGAAAAGACACTTTTCCAACCAAGTATAGTAATTGATCAACAAATTAAGCTTTCTTTACATAAAATACAACAACATCCAAGTTAGTAAATCAGCAATAGATTACATCCAAATCAACAAGTAAAAGTTCTATATTAGTTAGCAATGTCAACAATAAAACAAGTAACCAACGCGGATCGAAAATAACACTTCAAGACTAGATAAAGATGGCTGTCATAAAAGTAAATTTATTTAGAAGTATATCATCCTTATCTCTGTAGAATTCAATGAATTACAACATCAAATTTGATCATAAAAACTGCCAAAATCTAGCCCAATAGATGCACCTAGGTTAATAGGTTAAACTAGCAAACTTAGAGGGTTAGTCTACGGTTAGTTTGTGAGATATTAGCGATTAGGGTTAGAGTTTAAATAATCCCTAGTGGTTGTAGGTTAGTTTTACTACAGAAATAATAATTTGTGGGATAAAGAGGATGCCCTAAGGGAGGAATAATCCCCAAGGCATCAAGATCATTATCCAAAGGAGACAACTTCAAAACTTGAAATTTGTACGTTTACCGAGGCAACAATTTATTTCTCCCATGCAATAAGTAAATGACTAGTGCCTTTAAGAAAGGGTTAATGGAGTCAAGAGAATATGAAGAATCTATATAGGCTACTTCCTTGGGGGTTTAAACCCTTTTACTCCCCAAGGCAAGATTCTCTTAGCTAGGGTTTTAACTAGGAGGGTGTATGCAATTATACTCCTCTTAGTAATTTCTTATGAAGCAATATTCCCTTGGAAATAAAATGGTGGAAACACAAGTAGGGGTGTATTCCCTTATACTTCCTACTTGGCTCAGCGAAATAGAACCTTTAACTTGTACAAATGATAATATAATGAAATAAATGACACCTTCAAGCATTAAAAGGAAATAAAAGCTAGACTAACCACCAAAAAAGAAATGAAGAAAGCCTTCCAATGCTAGTGCACCATATCCATCAACCATAACCAAGACATAGCCATGAACAAAAACACAAGAGAGAGAACTAGCCAAAGAGAGCGAAAATTTTAGTCTAAGAGCCTCTCACAATGGAGAGTTATGTTATGAAAATTAGATCTTATGATCTCTATTTATAAAAAAATGTAGCTAACATAGTTTGTCCACATAATATTAGGGGTCAAAAACCCCAATATTTCCCCTTTACAAAGACAATATTTAAAAATTCTCTTTAATTTCACTTTTGCACTAAGAAAACCCTAAAACAAAGGTGATGTCATCCCTTGAAGGATGATGTTTTGGAAAATTGAGCAAGTCGTTGGAGATGGGATGCAAAGTAGGGCCTCCAAAGGCCATGTGGCAATAATCTGGAGTCTCTCCACCTCAAAATTCCATGTTTCATGCTCTGATTCATCATCAACCACCATATGCCCCTCAAATGTGACGTCAAGCCCCTAGGGAGTGAGGTTTTTCCCCTTCTAGGAAAGTCATTTGGAATGCAAAGGGTGGGCTATGTATATCCAACTGTATTTTAGGCCTCCGAAAACATCTCTCTGTCATCTAGCATGTGGGCCTATGTCATCCATCCCGTGGGCTGCTTTCCCTCATGGAAGCCCAAAATAGGCTCGTTCTTCCAAAACTGGCCACCAACCTATACTTACAAGACAAATGGATACGCCCTCCAAGGATCAAAAGTCAAAGAATCATGATGAGTAAATAAAGTCAATAAAAGAGCCATTAAAGCATGTATACCAGGACTACATCATACAAACATGTGCTTAAGAAAATGGACATTTTGCCAAGTTTGGTTGTGGGTGGGTTGGCATGGTACTTCTTTTCAATGGATCAAACCCCCTAAGTCTAGGAACAACCCTATTTGATTCATGGGAATGAAATGAAATGGATGGGGGAACTCAATGGGCATGGGGTCCATGATATGCAAGGGTCCATAATATCTCATTTATGGGTGCCTTTGTAAAGGGTGTGTCGCACCTTCGTGGATAATGCATTTTTTCCAAGCCCATCAATTGCCTTTTATCTTTCTTTCTTTGTATTTTCTTTCAATATAGCCCATAGGACGAGTTGGATACCATTGCCCTGGCGTCATGAACAAATATCGACAGTGTCACCCACAAGTACTTTCACAAAAATGGGAAGGATGGCTCGTGATGAGACCCCCTTTCCCTCAACCATGCCACTGAGAGATATTACCATGGTGTGATGGCTAGAAATGGTAATGTAATACTGTTAGATACCCATGGATGTGATAGGTTGGCTCATGATGAGATCCCCTATCATCAACTGATCCTTTAAGCATTTTTATTTATTCTTTTCATTGGGTCCTTATTTTCTTGTGGAGAATATTTTCATTGCTTTCTCGGGATCCCCTGGGCGAAGCATCTGGAAGGTTATTTCATTAGGATTTTATATTTTTCCATCTAACTCCCCTCTGGGCCTTTAGGCCCTTCTTCCCATGAAATGAGGAATGGTCCCTTCTAGGGTCAGTCTACCCAAATCCCAAGAGATGATGTCATGAGGGGAAATAATGATGGAAAGTGGTAAGTATGGTCAGGAGTGGCATGATTACTCATCAAAGGAAGCTCCCAAAAAGATCCCATCCTAAGGGTGATCATCTACTTGAGTGGCCCAAGCCAACCACCAACATTTAAACAAGGTAAAAGGCATAATTTCCAAAGCAGATGTCTCATAATAAAAAATAACTTGTGATATACAAGCTAGAATGCCTCAAATATTAAAACGATACCCACCATGATACCTGACTTGTACCACAAGGAGCAAGACCCAAGTGACTTGTGGTGGAAATCTAGTGTGGATGATGACCAAGTGATGGATGACAGTGGTGGCGATGTGGGTCTCTAGCTATGCAAAAGGATACTGTCGGTCATGTGCTCTCTCGACACTCCATATCTGTAACCTGAGGGCCTCGAGACATAATCTCCGTAGTTATCCACAAAATGGGGATAACAATGATCACTTTTTGTATATTACATAGTATTCTATAATAAAAGTTGGAACAAACAAGCAAAAATATCTACTTGTCATGCAATTAAAAGATTAAAGAACAATTATGCTAATTGGATTTGTTAACTACTTTATTTATTTCCGTATACATTGTGATTTTTTATGGAAAAGAAGCTTCAACCCATATGAAAACAAGTCTAAAAGAATTATTTGAATTCAATTATCTTAGAAGAAATTGTACCTTTTTTATAAAATTTAATCAAGTGTTTTACTCAATCAAACAAATTCTAGTGTACATTTTGTTGACCAAATTCATCACTACTACAATACAAGGCTCTAACATCGCAACTTTGTGTCATGGATCCCTATCACGGCTATCTAATATATATTGTCTATGAAACACGTCATGTTTGTGTATCTTTGTTTACCTTTCTTTTGTGTCTCCATATCACACAAACTCAAGACAAATTCAACCCAAATGCAACACAAATATGATGAAAATGTATAAGAAATAAAATCATGCATGATTAACTTTTGCATCATTTTGTCCCTGCATTTTGGTTTTAAGTGATATTCAAGTCACTTTTTTCATTTGATTTTGGATTTTCCTTGTATAAATCTTATGGAGACTGTGGCCTAAATACTGTGGAGATCATTAAATTCTAACAAATATTTCTTCAGTCCCTCATTGGATAAAAGCTGAGAATCTCCCACTATTGTAGTTTTCCTTAAGTCTTTTCTTCATATTGTTTAGTTCATTGTGTTTAGTTTTTTTTTTTTTTTTTTGGAGGGACAGTGGGGGGTGGTTTGGGATTCATCAGGGGAATGTTAGTTGAGGGTAGGAGATAATATTTTAGGAAAATAATTGCATATCTATGGGTTTTAGGGGTAGGGTAGGGTTTGTGACTTTAGGGGTAGATTTTCCTTAGCCAAGGTTTTACCAATAAAGAAATAAAATAAATTAAACAAAAAATGAAAAAAAATGTAGTTTTTTAGGGGATTAATAAGATCTCTTCCTCCTCCTTTTCTTATCTTTCTTCCTCTTCCTCTTCCTCTTTTCCCCCAAATCCTCCTTCCTCTTATACATTTCCTCCTCCCCCTCATTCTTTATTCTTTCTAATGTTCTTCTCATCCTCTTCTTGTTTTTCCACTTCCCCCATCTACTTATTTTCTTTTCTTCCTTTCTCTTTTTCATCCTTTCTCTTCCTCTTTTCCTACAAATCCTCCTTCCTTTTCCCCCTTGATCCTCCTTCCTCTATCTTTTTTTCACAAATCTTCCTCCCTCTTCATTTTTGCACATTTTCCTTCCTCTTCAATGATTTGTCTCTTCATGGTCAGAAATATCACATTGTTCCATGTTATAATCATGGGTTGGAGCTCATTTGCATGGATGGTGTGGCTGCATCCTTCCTTCTTCCCCATATTCCAACTTCTCCTCCTCTAGTTTCTCAAATCATTCTTCCTCCTCTTCTTATTCTCCCCATCTTCCTTTTCTTCTTCCCCTCCTTCCTCATCTTACTCTTATTCTCCCCCTCTTATTCTTCCTTTTATTCTTCCCCTCCTTCCTTTTTTCTCGAAATCCTCCATCCTCCATCCTCTTCCCATTTTTCCCTATATAACCATCCTTCCTCTTATGCTTTATCTCCTCCTAATCCTTCCTTATTCTTATCCCTCTCTTCTTAACCTCATGTTCTTTTTTTTTAAATCTTCCTTCCTCTTCTTCTTCTTCAATCTCCCTCTTCCCCTAATTTTTATTCCCCTCCTTTCCCCCCCTCCCCCTCTTTCTCTTCTCCTTTCCCTTATTTTTCCTCTTCCTCTTTTCCCCCTTCTTCTTCCTCTTCCTCCTCCATATTCTCTTCTTTCTATTCCCTCTTCTCTTCTCTTCTCTCCTCTTTGTCCCACTTTCTTTCTCTTCCCTTATCTCCCCTCATTGACTTGATACTTGCACAATACCTAAGCCTATTATCATTTTTCATTTGGAAGAGTTAAGTTTTGAATGAAATAATGTTGGACACAATTCTATCTTGAATATATTTGTGGGTATTATGGATTACATTCCTTGTCTACACTCTATTTTGGTTATTGCATTTATGTTCTAAATATTTTTCACTAAGTCTCTAGTTACATTCTAATTATGTACTAATCTTGTTATGATACGAGTTTAGGTGGATCTAAATCTATAGGTCATGATGATGATTACAGGAAAAAGGAAAGGGGGGAATCATACAGTTTTAGATACTAATAACAAAAAAAAAGGTGAACAATAATCAACTATCACATATTTATGCTATTTCGAGGATTGAATCATTGTGGATAGAGAACCCTCAAATCTCCAATGGAGTCAAAATACAACTAGAGGTAATTCTTATCTTGTTAAATTGAGTTCTTAATTCTCTCTCTCTCTTTTTTTCCAAAATAGGGGAAAATTTAGATTTGTAAGTTATGGCAATATTGATTATGGTTCATTTTGATGGAAATAAAGTAAGAGAAGTATGGGTGAGAGTCAAATGACTAAGAACTAAAATATGCCCCAAAGAAAATCTAGTAAATATGTTGGAAGACTTGTAACATGTGGTAGTTGAGGTAAATTATAATTAATTTTGTATTTAGGCGTGATAAATCAATCCTTATAAGTAATTTTAAGTGTGAGAATTCAATCCTTATTATTAATTTCAAGTGTGTTAGTTTTCCTTTGATTGTGTTATTAAAATACCTTCACAAGAAGAAGAATAATCAGAAGATGACGGTGTAGCTTTGGACGATAGCCGTAATGTTGATGATGTAACAAGTTTTGATTAGCTTGGCTCCAAACAAGGTTTTTAGTTTGATTTGCATTGACCACTTGCTTGTGGAGAGAACAAACACACACACACAAATTACAATAAACAATATTTATATTAAAAAAGAGGGGTTGCGACAGAGCCAAGATGCTAGAACAAAAATATAAAGTTTAAGCCGATGCCATAGATCCAAAATGCAAATTTGAAAGGAGTTCCACCTAAAGCGATGTGCTTATCTATTGTATCATATTCTATCTTGGCAGGTATAAATGTATACTTCCTTACAATCTATTGAAGAAAACTAAGTTTAGGGAAAAATATAATATGTCAAGATAAGAAAATACTATATTACAGACCCCTTGTGGGATTTTGCTAATTGACACCTTTTTGCTTTCTTTTCTTCTAGGACCTTGCAATTCTAATCATTAATTGCTACATTTTGAAGAATGTTGTGTTTGTATAGTTACAACTTGGGGATTTGCTAAGGATTCTTAGAAGCTCAAGGTGTCTCTACTAAAGGAGATGACTTTGAAAGAGAGAGAAATTTTATCAAATCATATGGAATGCCAAGGTGGGCCACAATTCACCCCATGAGCTACTTTAAAGAATCAATTTAGTTATAAACCTCTATATTTGTATTTCGTTAAACACCCATAAATACCATTACCTCCTTCTACCAATCCCTAATTTGAACAACATGCCCTACTGTATCAATGTCACAATTATCTTGAGCTACATTATTTTGTTGGGTTTTTTGCTCAAATTTAGACTACCCTTGTCCCATCAAACCCTAAAATTGATAATGCCACATTAAGCTTCACCTACATACTATACATAAATCTTCAACCCTTTCTTAAACTCATGCAACTCATAGAGGATGAAACACCCATTTTTACAGTAGAAATGCACCATGAGAGCCCTGAATATAGTTACCAAGGGAGAAATACTAAAATATTTAGGGTGGAAAGGATACATACTTAGATATGGAGGGGGCCAAGTCCCTATTTCACTCAAGTTTGGCCATTGTTATGGGCTTGAAGTGTACAAGACAACTAAGAAGATCCACAACCCCCAAAATAGATGGAGATGATGCATATTCCTCATGTTTAACCCACACTACTTGTTGGACTACATCTCCATGCACCTCATAAAAATTTGCACAAGTGAGTAGGGGGATATAGACATGGAAAGTTGCTAGTTCATAAATGATAGTGGATTCAACCTTGATTTTTCTACCAAGGAGATGGTTAATGAGTGTGCCATCAAGGCTATAGTTACATTCTGGGGGGAGTTGAAAGGAGCTCCCCTTATTTGAATGAAAGCAACCCAACTGAGTCCAACTCCTAAATTGTCTTGCCCATTTGTTATTGAGTTTTGATGCCTTAGGATGTGGAAAAAAATGATCTTGTTGAAAACTTGTACTTCTTGAATAATTATTTGCACTATTCAAGCTAGGTTTGGCCACTTAGGAAGGGACTTATATTGAAATACTATTAGAATAGCCATTATGTCTCCCATCACTAACGTCATATGTGTCCCTTGAGCTTTGACAAACAAGAGACCTTTAAAGAGGGCTAAAGCCTCAACTTCATCGTTTGAGGAAATCCCAACCCCCAAGCATATTTAGTTTCTTGATTTCCCATGGAATCAATGATGACTTCCCCCACACTTGCCACCTCATATGGGGATAACATATATTATTGTGTGAATATACATAAGATTCTCATTTTCCATCATGTGGCGGTAGACCACTTGTTAAATGGAGAAAATTAACAATTATAGATCAATTATTGTGAATTTATAGATGTATTTTTCTTTATCCTATGTATTTATGCGTATTAAAATATATTTATCGCTTTTAAAAAATGATAATGAATACATTATTTATTAAATCAATAATTAATTGACACAAGCGATGCAAAAATGATGCAAAAGTGACACAAATGATGCAAACGATGCCAAAGTAATGCAAAGGCAAGTCAAACATGACACACCATTAAATTTTTTCCACAACGTGATGTGAAGGAAACACACATTATGACACAAAATTAAAAAAATGGTAATGAATATATTGTCTATTAAATCATTAATTAATTAAGTGACATAAGCAATGCAAAAGCAGTGCAAAAATGATGCAAAAGCGACACAATGATGAAAGCAATGCAAAGGCAAGTCAAAAGTGACACACCAATAAATCTTTTTCACAACGAGATGCGAAGGCAACACACAATGTGATGCAAAAATGAATTTCACATCATTGTGCAACATAAAATGAAATTCAAATCCCCAAACAGTGTAAATATGATGCAAAAGGTGACACAATGATGATGTTTGATGAAAAATCGATGCCAATTCAACACAAGGTCTAATGCCCCTAGATGCATTGGATTTTGCATCATAGCTTCATGAAGACAAGGAAAATAAATAAGAAAGGCAAGTGACACAAATTGTGATGATAGTAGTGAGTCCATTAGCAATAGGAAACACCATTAGAAACATTATTTTGTTTATTGTTTCCTTATGAAATAGGTTGTAGTGATGTCAAGTAAATCTAGAACCACTACAACTATCAACAATGCTAACAAACTCCACTCATTTAATGTAGCCATGTTTGTTAAATACATCACTATGTTTGATACTGCACTCTTACATCCTACATCCTAATTCATAACTAATTTAGAGGAAAACCTTGTTATAGCATAGTCGAAGGTGCTTCTTCATACAAACATAGAAGAGGTGCTTCTCCTTTTCATTCTTAGAGAAAAAATCATCAAGAGCTATAAGTAGGGACGCAAATGTAACTAGTACTTCATCTATTACAGTTCATTGCATAACATCAACTATATACCTATGTTTAGTGAACCTTGAACCTACAATTTGTTCAACAATAGGATATTTTTATAGAGACATGGATATTATTTGCAACCTCAAACTTCCCGATATTCCAGCCCGCAGACCATAGCTATAATGGGAGGGGAGGATGATAGCTACAAAATTGTGCTATTCAATGAGTGGAATGTTAGGGATAATGAATTCGATGTATCTACCTTGGCCATTGCAGTGGTATTTACATTGCATATGAGTAGGGGATTGTGTGGTTTTACTATGTGCATATAGAGAGCATTATATTTGACTATCTATATTTTAAGATAATAGTCATGGACCCTGCTTCCTCATTTCAGCCTTACCTTTCTTCCACATTCACTTGAAATTCGAACCTAGGCCATATATGGAGGTTGAATAAACCTTTCCATGGTTTCAAATTCACAACAACCACATACATTTTGTATTTAAATTTATAAGAATCTTCTTCTATTTGATCATTTGATTATCATTTTGTCAATGGGACCAACTTAATTCTCTTATACTTATTATTCTTGATCTTCTACTTTCATTTTTCATATCACTTACTATATTTTATGTTTTTTCTAGTGTTCACAACTCCAAAGAATATAATCATTGGACTCCCCACACAAATGTAAGTTGAACTTAGCATACCTTACGCCATACAACTCACACACTAGTAGCCTTTATTTACTCTCCAAGTGAATTAGTTGATTCAACCTTTTAACAATGGACAAATAAGAATCCATGTGATCACCATGAAACTCCTATGCACAATAATAACCTCTATCTTAATGACATTAGCATTTAATATCACAATTGGTAGGAAAAGCCACTACATTATTTGAATAATCCAATTTGAATCAAAGTATAAGAACATTGGATATATAATTTATGTGGACTAGTTAAACATGACAACCCTCTTCACCTTAGATGATGAGATGATCCAAAGGCTTTCAATAGTTGAGGTTGAAAAAAAGACACATTAAGACACTAGCAAAATGGGGCCTGTGCCACTAATAAAAATATTCATGGCTTGCCACCCCAACAAATCTCAAGATGAGGAGGGATACCATACAATTAGCTAGGGCAAGAATTTAGACATCACTTTGCATCTTGAAAGAATAGTAGTTGTTTGTTCTCTTTCAAGAGTGTGATTGCTTGTTTCCTCACTGGTTTTTCAGAGTGTAGGAAGGTCATTCTATCTAGACTGATATTCATCCTGACTATAGTATTTCATTTATTCAATCCCATCCTCCTTTTGTAGCTAATTCTTTCATTCTATTTTGGTAGGTAGTTAAGTAGTTAACATTTGTTGATTAGGTGGTTTTCAATCGAGCACAACATTTGAGCCATTTTATTTATGTGCCACACGATCAATTTCTGTAGGTAGGTAGGATCCCTTCCCTTTTAGCATTAAGATCCATATCAAATGCTAGAGTCAATGCTATCAAATGACATGTCACTTAGCTTGTTCCCTTGCCCATTTTTGGCTCCCATTCACTATGTTCTATAATCACTCACCACTCCTTTTCATTTGCTCATAGAAGCATCACCGTTTTTCGGACAAAATGGGACCAAATTGCATGAGTATATCCTATCATGCTATGGCATCAAAACATTGTTGAGATTGATTTTCAAAATTGAGTTTAGGAAGCAACTAAAGCACTAGTTGGAGAATATCAAGAAAAAGTAGATCTTTGGCTTGGCATTTTTTTTCATAGTAATTACAACAGGATGCTAACACACATGCACATCTTTCTAGATATCATTCTATCCAATAGTTGGATATATCAACTTTTTTTGGTTTTAAAACCTTGTCTTATTCCATGGTCGATATACTATACATGCCTTTACTTGTCATATGCACCCTTATGCATTGTTGTCTCGAAATCTCTACATCGCAATGAATTGCTACACATGAAATAGAATCCAAAGCTTAGACTTTGTTGCTAATTGGTTGGTTTTTATGCTCCATAATAATTATTTTGTCGTTCATTAGATTGTGGTACTTGATCATGGTGGGAACTAGGATTTCTCTGATTAGATTGAGTTTTGCTGACATACAATTATTTTAAAACTTCTGAATTGTTATGTAAATATTGGTTATCCAATGTCCCATAACTAAATAAAATGATAATGCATAATGTTTCCTGATAACTATAACCTCTACAACTGAATTTTGATGGAACAATACAATTGAATTCAAAAGAAATGTTGGTAATGAACTCATAAATAAAATGATACCCATTAACAAATCATTTTAGTTGAATTTTTTTTATCATTTCACTTCTTTGCATTAGAATACTAGTAGTTGCTTGATATCACTCAAAAGCTTACCATGGATTTATAAATTTTCAAAACTACCATTTAATCAATTTTGCAATAACATCAAAAGTGAACAAGTGCTTCGAACATCCAATAACATGCAAGCTAAACATATAGATAAATAATATGTGTACCTTGTCCCAAGCTTTCATGTCACCTTGCTTGCAAGAGTTACCATAAATCTTGAGGGGCGAACAATAAGTTCCAATCTATTTCATTTTTAAAATATAATATTAAAATGGCTAAGCTAATAAAGTTGAATCTTATCTTGTAATGAGAGAGGAAAAATGGGTAACGAAAAACTTAATGACAATGTTAATAAAAAAGTCTAAGCTAATAGAATAGAAATAGAAGCTTATCTAGTAGATGACAATTAAAAAAGGTGATGGAAAAACTTGGAGTCAACGTTATAAAAATAATTGTTGATGAACAACTTAATACTATCTCTAATTAAATTAAAAAGGTGAGTGAACAAATCCCATTTCATTATATAATAATAATAATGAGTACGTATTTTAAAGTTGACTCAACAAATCCCATTATATATATAATAATGGGTATATATTTTAAATGTATAAAATTATGTTTATCTTATTTTGTTATTTGTTTGGCATAAATGAATCAAAATTAAATTTAGGAGATTAGTTTAAGGATTTGATATCATTGTTAATAAATATTTTGCTAATTTTATATGGATAGTGTTTGATTTAAATTTTATTATATTATACTTATTAATCAATATAAATGAATTTATTAAAAATCTTCTTTCTTAATTTTGAAAAAAAAATCTTTTTAAAAATAAAAAAATAATTAATTTTAAATTTTTTTATTAATTTTTACTCCATTAATAAAAACTACGTACATAACCACCCTTTCTTAATAAATTTAAGAACATACTAAAAAATTGATACTAAAAGGAAAAAATATTAAAATAAATGTTCAAATAAACAACACATAAAAAAAACCACAATATACCACATAAAAAAAACCACAATAAATGTTGAAATGGGCTTGGAAATGAGCTATAACGTAATCCCACGAAATTACTAAGGTGGTTGTCATCCTCTCTATATATATATATATATATGGGGATGAGTTTTGTTTTTTAATTTGGAACTAAATACCGTTGTGCACGGAAGGGATATTTTCCACGATTTATTATTATTATTATTATTATTATGAGATTTAGGTTTGATTTAGATGATATTCTAATATGTTGGGTAAAAATGAGTTTCTAGCACAACAACATAAAAGTTTGAATCTAAGTATTTGGTTAATGAGAAAGCGGGGAGAGCTTTTCCTTAGTTTACTTATGAGCAAACCTCATTGTGTATGTGAGGTATTTTTGATATAGAAGATGTTTCAATGTAGTTCACCAAATATGACCTTGTTTCTAAGTTGTAATTCAACATTTTATCCATAGAATTGTGGTTTAGTTACAATTTGGAGTAATCATTACAATGATAATTAAAGTTTAATTTTTGATAGACATGATACATAATCTACATGGTGGATGATATAGTATAGCCTTATGTAAAGATTTAACCATATTAATTATTGTAGTGACTTAAATGCGTTTGATATATAATTTTTGGCTAAATAACATAAAATCTTGTCAACATAATAACGACACTCTATTTTCATTTAGAGATAATAGAAAATACCCAAAATTTATCACCTAATATATAATCGTAACAAAAAATGCATTAGCAATTGCCCTCGATAGTGCAAAGGAACACTATAATGATGCTATGTGTCAGAATGTAATATGTAATATGTGGCTTTGAATGTGAGTCAAGAATTTGAGAACATCAAAAGTGTTTATGTTATCAAAAGCATTTATGTTATATGTATTGGCCAAATATGTAGGATTAGGTGGAAAAAATTGTTAGAGGTTGTGTTCTTTGTAGCACTTGCAAGTGAAGCCAAGCAACTCGAAGCTTGGGATATACATATCATTACTAGTACCAATCAGGCATTGGGATAGCATCTTTATGGACTTTGTTGGAGGTTTACCTATGTTTCGTAGAGGCTATGACTACTTGTTTGTCATGGTAGACCACTTCATTAAGTCGTGTCTGTTCATTTTGTGTAAGAAGACGATCTTTGGATGAGAGGCAACTAAACTATTCTTCAACCATTTTTGGGTACATTTTGGATTACCAAGCTCTATCATATATGATTGAGATAGCAGGTTCTTGGGTAGATTTTGGACAGTTCTTTGAGAGATAATGGATTCCAAGTTGAGGTATTCCAATACATTCCATCCCTACATTGATGGACAAATAAAGGTTGTCATCTAGACATTGGCATAGTTGTTGAGAGGTTACAATAGAAAACATCCAAAGACATGGAACGAGTAACTGGTTTACATTCAACAATCCTATAATGGAGCATTGGACATTCTTCCACCAACAAATCTCCTTTCGAGACCTATTTTGGTTACTACCTCCTTCACCATTTGATATTGTTTATGTATAGTAGAAGGATGAAGTAGAGCTGAAAGGAGATGAGAAGAAGGCAAGCACATTTGTGCATACGATTGGATATATACATCTTAGGGTACATGAGAAACTTGAGAAGAGTCAACATCAGTATAAAGCTAGACATGACTATCACTGGGATGATCATGAATTCCATGTTGGAGACAACGTGTGGCTTTACCTCTATAAGGAGTGATTGCAAGGAGCAATGAAGAAACTCAAGTCCCTAAGATACAAACATTTTGACACCATTGAGAAGGTGAATGAGAATGCCCTTAGGTTGAGACTTCCTCCTTATATGTAAATCAGTGAAATGGTGAATGTGGAGTGCTTGAAGTTGTTTGAACCTTCCATGTTGGATGAAGAAGATGACCATTAGGTTCTTCTTATTGTCAAACACTTTACATCACATGTTTTGGAAGAATTGAAGGAAGATATATTTTTGCAGTGTAAGGAATGAGTAACTTGCAGAGGACAACAAGAGATATGTTAGATTGGTCTCAAAGGGCAGACTCCGATGAATGTGAAATGGTATGAGAGGAACCATATTGCAAGCAATTTCCTTCACCTATCCTTGGAAGCTTTTAGGGACCAAAAGCCTCTCAATGGGAAGGTGTGATCTAAATTAGATCTACACAAAAATAATTGGCTACCGACATAGATTTTATGATGATAAACACCAACAAGGTTCGAGGTCACATATGAGGAAGGAGATTGGGTTGTTGGTATGAAGGGCCCCATGCCATCATGATCAATGCCCACCCTTGCATTGAACCATGTGCAACTTGAGTGGGCCTAATGATTAAGAACATGTGTTTCCTCCTAGGAGGTCACAGGTTCAAATCTAGAGGGGGTAGGGTATGTACACCTTCGTGACTTTAACAATCAAATCGTTGTGTGGAGGGGGTTCCCTTGTTCCACAAACAAGGGAGTCTCATACACCAATTTGGTTTCTGGCTTAGTCGTGATCTTAAAATTAGATTATTATTAAATCAAATAATAAGGAAAACATATGAGATGTAAAGTTACAAGGAATACTTTTTTTGTTAAAAAAATTGATGTATTAAAAAAGACATGATACCTCTTCTCCGTTATACTAAAACAAAAGGACAAGGGAGGATAAATGAGTTTGGGCAAGCTAAAGGGTTAGGGACACTTCACCTTCTAACTATCCCCCAGCTGAGCCATCCTCCTATATACTATTTCCCCACAAAGGAAGAGGGGTTCTTTGGTTGAGAGTGAAGGAATGTCGCCCAAAATTCCATTAAGAGCATGAGGATGAACCAAAGCACCTATAACCTACCTATTTATACATAATTAAGAGCTTGGTTGAAGCCAATTGAATGCTAATTTTCCCATTTATGTTTCTAGGGTAAACAATGGCTCATATGTGATCTTTTTCTCTATATATGTGTGATTTACTATGTTAATTTTCTTACTACATTGATTAGAAATTCCTTTGTATGTGTTTTAATGGCTATCAATGGGAATTGAGACTATATGGATGTGACATTCTTCATTAGGACTATCAATTTCTGCATACTCTATGTTTGTTTTCCATTAGAGCTTACCAACAATTAGAAAACCTGCACCGTTGGATGCCCAACCGGTCTCAGAACTTGATGGTTTCCATCCCAGAGTCATTGCAATATAAGTTTAGGGGTTTTCTAAATTGGTTGGTTTTAGTAGGATATTTTTATCTCTCCTATAGGCCTCAATTCTTCCTCATAGGATGCAACTCTTACTCGTGAGTCATACACTTGCCTCCCTGAGACAATTTCATCAATGGTTGTTCATTTCCTCTTACCCACGGGCTGTATGAATCCCCATTGAGCTGATTTCTTCTTGGATGGGCATATTCTTTCTCCCATAGGTCATACACTCTCCATTAGTTGGACGTGCATGCACCTCATGACTGAGTGTTATCGTCAAACCATTGGGTTGAGTGAGAAATTTCCTTCTTGTTTGATGGAATGTGTCTCAAGTGAATGGTGTGTTCGTCTCATCCATGATTTGAAAGTAATATTTAAAAATTATATTGGAGATAGATGAATTACTTTCGATAACTTTCTTGCTTCTAAGTTCATTGTTTACCTTAAGCATGTCTTCAAATGATATTAGATATACATGGTGCTTTCCTTTCGACAGACCTCCATCAACAGTAGTGATACATGACCGCAATGCATGACAAGATGCTCTTGCACACTTATTTCTGTAAATTTACTATATATGTAGCCATGTTCCCAATTTGCAACTATTAGAACTGCAGAGTGTTAGATAAGGTTATGTTGAATGCACGATCTTAAATAACAAGTTGTTTGAACCTTCCATGTTGGATGAAGAAGATGACCATTAGGTTCTTCTTATTGTCAAACACTTTACATCACATGTTTTGGAAGAATTGAAGGAAGATATATTTTTGCAGTGTAAGGAATGAGTAACTTGCAGAGGACAACAAGAGATATGTTAGATTGGTCTCAAAGGGCAGACTCCRATGAATGTGAAATGGTATGAGAGGAACCATATTGCAAGCAAKTTCCTTCACCTATCCTTGGAAGCTTTTAGGGACCAAAAGCCTCTCAATGGKAAGGTGTGATCTAAATTAGATCTRCACAAAAATAATTGGCTACCGACATAGATTTTATGATGATAAACACCAACAAGGTTCGAGGTCACATATGAGGAAGGAGATTGGGTTGTTGGTATGAAGGGCCCCATGCCATCATGATCAATGTCCACCCTTGCACTGAACCATGTGCAACTCGAGTGGGCCTAATGATTAAGAACATGTGTTTCCTCCTAGGAGGTCACAGGTTCAAATCTAGAGGGGGTAGGGTATGTACACCTCCGTGACTTTAACAATCAAATCGTTGTGTGGAGGGGGTTCCCTTGTCCCACAAACAATGGAGTCTCATAGACCAATTTGGTTTCTAGCTTGGTCGTGATCTGAAAATTAGATGATTATTATTATTATTATTATTATTATTATTAAATCAAATAATAAGGAAAACATATGAGATGTAAAGTTACAAGGAATACTTTTTTTGTTAAAAAAATTGATGTATTAAAAAAGACATGAGACCTCTTCTCCGTTATACTAAAACAAAAAGACAAGGGAGGATAAATGAGTTTGGGCAAGCTAAAGGGTTAGGGACACTTCACCTTCTAACTATCCCCCAGCTGATCCATCCTCCTATATACTATTTCCCCACAAAGGAAGAGGGGTTCTTTGGTTGAGAGTGAAGGAATGCTGCCCAAAATTCCATTAAGAGCATGAGGATGAACCAAAGCACCTATAACCTACCTATTTCTACATAATTAAGAGCTTGGTTGAAGCCAATTGAATGCTAGTTTTCCCATTTATGTTTCTAGGGTAAACAATGGCTCATATGTGATCTTTTTCTCTATATATGTGTGATTTACTATGTTAATTTTCTTACTACATTGATTAGAAATTCCTTTGCATGTGTTTTAATGGCTATTAGTGGGAATTGAGACTATATGGATGTGACATTCTTCATTAGGACTATCGATTTCTGCATACTCTATGTTTGTTTTCCATTAGAGCTTACCAACAATTAGAAAACCTGCACCGCTAGATGCCCAACCGGTCTCAGAACTTGATGGTTTCCATCCCAGAGTCATTGCAATATAAGTTTAGGGGTTTTCTACATTAGTTGGTTTTGGTATGTTGGATATTTTTATCTCTCCTATAGGCCTCAATTCTTCCTCATAGGATGCAACTCTTACTCGTGAATCATACACTTGCCTCCCTGAGACAATTTCATCAATGGTTGTTCATTTCCTCTTACCCACGGGCTGTATGAATCCCCATTGAGCTGATTTCTTCTTGGATGGGCATATTCTTTCTCCCATATGTCATACACTCTCCATTAGTTGGACGTACATGCACCTCATGACTGAGTGTTATTCTCAAAGCATTGGGTTGAGTGAGAAATTTCCTTCTTGTTGGATGGAATGTGTCTCAAGTGAATTGTGTGTTCGTCTCATCCATTATTTGAAATTAACATTTAAAAATTATATTGGAGATGGATGAATTACTTTCAATAACTTTCTTGCTTCTAAGTTCATTGTTTACTTTAAGCATATCTTCAAATGATATTAGATATACATGGTGCTTTCCTTTTGATAGACCTCCATCAACAGTAGTGATACATAACCGCAATGCATGACAAGATGCTCTTGCACACTTATTTTTGTAAATTTACTATATATGTAGTCGTGTTCCCAATCTGCAACTGTTAAAACTGCAGAGTGTTAAATAAAGTTATGTTGAATGCATGATCCTAAATAACAAGTATCAAAAAGATTTTCCTTTTTAATTGATAATTTTATTATTTGAAATTTTTGAAATAAACTATGTATAAAATTTCATAGTTTATAAATTTCAAAATTTTATACATAGTTTATTTTAATTTAAGCAACATTATGAATAACTATAAATATCTATACATTTATAGACACAAACTCATAACTGTCATATCTAATAATTTGTAACTTATCGATCTGAAATGTAATAATACATTTTCTTAATTGAACTCTAAAAAAACACGTCTTGCATCTATTTGATTTATTTCATTTGCATGTCATGTAATGCCCATCCCCTCATCCGTCCTTGTACATGTTCAATTTGAAATCCCATGGTTTCTTCTTTGCGCCACATGAAGCTTGTTTTCTAGCTTAGTTGTCGCCTAAAATTAAAGTGGTTAGTAATTTGCAATATAATCAAATATCAAACCATTCTCTTTTTTTAAATTCCAAATGATATAGATGCAATTCTAATCTAATAATTAAGCTCTCGACAAAGAACAATGAATTTTCAGCAATGTTTTTTTTTTAACAAAAACGGTTATGTTGCATTAATAGGCATTCTGGCCAGCCAGAATCTGAAATTTACAAATCCGAAAAAGGTTGGTGACCTCTAACAGTGCTGCCAACCTTCTGGTGAATGTCTTGGGAGACCAATTCCCCTTGCATCTTGAGCTAATTCGGGAGTAAGACAAAAAGTGCATACATGAGTAACTTCTCACAAACTGTGAGCATAGCAAAAGACAGAAGCAAAGCATTATTCTAATGGGGCTGAAGTTTTCCCCTTAATGTAGGGGTCCAGCTTTTTCTGAGATCCTAAAGAAATGTTGGAGGCCGCCTCCTTTTCTCTGCGTGCTT
>SNQJ01S0001740.1:479641-498138 GCA_010110895.2 Picea sitchensis
TAGACAATTGTTTTTCATCACTGTTTTTCAAGTTAATTCATTTATTTCTTTGTCATGATCCTAGTATATTCTCATCAGACAGTCAAATCAAGATAGTCACACTATTTTCCAAGTTAGTTCTATTATTACTTTGTCAAGGTCATAATATTTTCTCTACTTGACTAGCATGATATAGTGAAATAGTGATGCTTAAATAGAGATGCTTTCAATGTTTTTAAATGTATAATGATAATATTTGAATGAGATTCCATATTTTTCTTTTGTGAGGAGATACTACAAAATAAAGTTTTTTATTTTAAATTCCATTATTTGGACATCTTCAATTTTTTCCATTAAAGTACATTTGGATGACTGATACTTTTTTTTCACTGATTCATACATGTACATGTGTTTTTTTCTATTTTTTTCATTTATATATTTTAGTGGCAAGGTTATATTGTAAAGTTATACTATAACACCAACACTAAATATATATTTTCTTACTTTCTCATTTGACTAAATTTAACCCTGAATTTAACCAAATTTATATGACCCTTAAGCATGAATGAATGTAGGTAGTGTCAAGAACACAAACACATTGTTTCCAGATGTAATATGATTTTGTGATTGTTATAGCACAAGTTGCAGGTTGGGCAAAGCCCGACCCAACCACAAAAGCATGTGCTACAACTATGGGACACTACACCAAATGTCACCTCGATGTAGGTCTCGCACTTGGGGGGTGACTAAGGTCACTCCTAGGAGGCGATCCCAGAGAGCCTAGGGGGAATGATAAGGATGAAGGGAAGTGTAAGGAGAAATCCCCCAGAAGGTCAAGTGATAGAAGAATATATTGGTTGAAAATGGTAAGTAAACAGAGGTAAATGGACACCGAGTAAAGAGATAGTTGCCAGTGCACCTATACCTGCCTGAGACACAAGAAAAGACACTTTTCCAATCAAGTACAGTAATAGATCAGCAAGTTAAGCTTGTTGTCCCTAAAATACAGAAGCATCCAAGTTAGTAAATCAACAATAGATTACATCCAAATCAACAAATAAAATATCTATATTAGTTAGCAATGGTAGCAATAAAACTAGTAACCAATGTGGACCGAAAATAACACTTCAAGACTAAATAAAGATGGTTGTCATAAAAGTAAATTTATGCAACAATATATAATCCTTATGGATGTAGCATTCAATGAAGTACAACAACAAATTTGACCATCAAAAAGTGCCAAAATCTAGCCCAATAGATGCACCTAGGTTAGTAGGTTAAACTAGCAAAGTTAGAGGGTTAGGCTACAGTTAGTTTGTGAGATATTAGCAGTTAGGGTTAGAGTATAAAACAACCCTAATGGTTGTAGGTTAGTTTTATTAAAGAAATAAGAGTTTGTAGGAGAAAGAGGACACCCTAAGGGAGGAAGAATCCCCAAGGCATCAAGATCATTATCCAAAAGAGACAACTTCAAAACTTGAAATTTGTAAGTTTATCAAGGCATCAATTTATTTCTCCCATGCAATAAGTAAATGACTAGTGCCTTTAAGAAAGGGTTAATCGAGTCAAGAGAATATGAAGAAGCTATATAGGCAACTTCCTTGGGGGTGTAAACCCTTTTACTCCCCAAGGCAAACTTCTCTTAGCTAGGGTTTTAACTAGGAGGGTGCATGCAATTATACTCCTCTTAGTAAACCCTTATGAAGCAATATTCCATTAGCAATAAAATGGTGGAAACAAAAGTAGGGTATGCCCTTATACTCCCTACTTGGCTCAAGCAAATAGAACCTTTAACTTGTACAAATGATAATACAAAGAAATAAATGGCACCTTCAAGCATTAAAAGGCAATAAAAGGTAGACTAATCACCAAAAAAGAAATGAAGAAAGCCTTGCACGGCTAGCACACCATCTCCATCAACCATAGCCAAGACATAGCCATAGAAAAAATCACGAGAGAGAGAACTAGCCAAAGAGAGCGAAAATTTCAGTCTAAGAGCCTCTCACAATGGTGAGTTATGTTATGAAAATGAGATCTTATGATCTCTATTTATACAAAATGTAGCTAACATAGTTTTCCCACATAATATTAGGGAAAACACAAGATTAGGGGTCAACAACCCCAATCTTTCCCCTTTACAAAGGTAATATTTAAAAATTCTCTTTAATTTCACTTTTTCACTAACAAAACCCTAAAACAAAGGTGATGTCATCCCTTGAAGGAGAATGTTTTGGCAAATTGAGCAAGTCGTTGGAGTTGAGCTACAAACTAGGGCCTCCAAAGGCCATGTAGCAATCATCCAAAGCCTCTCCACCTCAAAATGCCATGTGTCATGATTTGATTCATGATCAACCACCATATGCCCCTCAAATGTGACACCAAGCCCCTAGGGAGTGGCATTTTCCCCCTTATGGGCAAGTCGTTTGGCATGCAAAGGGTGGGATATGTCTATGCAGCTATCTATTAGGCCTCTAAAAGCATCTCTCTATCATCTGGAATGTGGGCCTATGTCATCCATAATGTGGGCTGCTTTCCCTCATGAAAGCCAAAGCTAGGCTTGTTCTTCCAAAACTGACCACCAACCTGTACCTACAAGACAAATGGATACACCCTCAAAGGATCTCAAGTCAAAGCATCATGATGATTAAATCAAGTCAATAAAAGAGCCATTAAAGCATGTATACTAGGACTACATCATACAAACATGTGCTTAAGAAACTAGATGTTTTTCCAAGTTTGGTTGTGGGTGGGTTGGCATGGTACTTATTTTCAATGGATCAAACCCCCTAAGTCTAGCAACAACCCTATATGATTCAAGTGAATGAAATGAAATGGATGGGGGAAGTACTCAATGGGAATGGGGTTCATGATATGCAAGGGTCCATAATATCTCATTTATGGGTGCCTTTGTGGAGGGTGTGCCACACCTTCGTCCATAATGCATTTTTTCCAAGCCCATCAATTTCCTTTTATCTTTATTTCTTTGTATTTTCTTTCAATATATCCCATAGGGAGAGTTGGAGGCCACTGCCCTGGCATGGTGACCAGATATTGATAGTGTCACCCACAAGTACTTTCATGGAAATGAGAAGACTGACTCGTGATCATACCCCCTTTCCCTCATCCATGCAACTGAGAGCCATTACCCTTGTATGATGGCCAGAAATGGTAATGTCATACCATTAGATACCCATGGATGTGATAGGCTGGATCATGATGAGACCCCCTATCCTCAACTGATCCTTTAAGCATTTTTATTTACTCTTTTCACGGGGTTCTTATTTTCTTGTGGAGAATATTTTCATTGCTTTCTTGGGATCCCCTAGGTGAAGCATCTAGAAGGTTCTTTCATTATGCTTCTATATTTTTCCAGTTAACTTCCCTCTAGGCCTTCAGCTCCTTCTTCCCATGAAATGAGGAATGGTCCCTTATAGGGTCAGTCTACCCCCAAATCCCAAGAGATGATGCCATGAGGGGAAATAATGATGGAAAGTGGTAAGTATGGTCAGGAGTGGCATGATGAATCATTAAAGGAAGCTCCCAGAAACACCCCATCCTAAGGGTGACCATCTAATTGAGTGGCCCAAGCCAACCACCGGCATTTAAACAAGGTAAAAGGCATAGTTTCCAAAGTAGATGTCTCATAATAAAAAATAACCTCTAATATACAAGCTAGAATGCCTCAAATATTAAAATGATACCCACCATCATACTTGACTTGTACTGCATGGAGCAAGACCCAAGTGACTTGTGGTGGAAAGTTGGTGTGGATGATTACCAAGTGTTGGGTCACTGTGGTGGCGATGCGGGTGTCTAGCTATGCAAAAGGATATTTCCGGTCATGTGGTCTCTTAGAACTCCACATCTGCAACCTGAGGGTCTCGAGACATAATCTCCTTAGTTATCCACAAAATGGGGATAACAGTGATCACTTTTTGTATATTACATAGTATTCTATAATAGAAGTTGGAACAAACAAGAAAAAATATCTACTTGGCATGCAATTAAATCATTAAAGAACAATTATGCTAATTGGCTTTGTTAACTAGTTTATTTATTTCCATATACATTGTGATTTTTTATGGAAAAAAAGCTTCAACCCATATGAAAACAAGTCTAAAAGCATTATTTGAATTCAATTATCTTAGAAGAAATTGTACCTTTGTTATATAATTTAATCAAGTGTTTTCCTCAATCAAGCAAATTCTAGTGTACATTTTGTTGACCAAACTCATCACTACTACAATACAAGACTCTAACATTACAACTATGTGTCACAAAGCCCTAACAAAAACGTCATGTTTGTGTCTATCTAATAAATATTATCTATGAAGCACGTCATGTTTGTGTATCTTTTTTTACCTTGCTTTTGTGTCTCCATATCACACAAACTCAAGACAAATTCAACTCAAATGCAACACAAATATGATGCAAATGTATAAGAAAGAAACTCATGCATGATTAACTTTTGCATCATTTTGTCCCTGCATTTTGGTTTTAAGTGATATTCAAGTCACTTTTTTCATTTCATTTTGGATTTTCCTTGTATAGATCTTATGGAGACTTTTTGCATAAATATTGTGGATATCATTAAAGTCTAATAGAGATTTCTTCAGCCCCTCATTGGATAAAAGGTAAGAATCTCAAATTATTGTAGTTTTCCTTAAGTCTTTTCTTTCATATTGTTTAGTTCATTGTGTTTAGTTTATTTATTTATTTTTTTGGAGGGAGGGTGGGTGTGGTTTGGGATTCATTAGGGGAATGTTATTTGAGGGTAGGATATAATATTTTAGGAAAATGATTGCATATCTATGGGTTTAGGGGTAGTCCCTCATTGGATAAAAGGTAAGAATCTCCCATTATTGTAGTTTTCCTTAAGTCTTTTCTTTCATATTGTTTAGTTCATTGTGTTTAGTTTATTTATTTATTTTTTTGGAGGGAGGGTGGGGGTGGTTTGGGATTCATTAGGGGAATGTTATTTGAGGGTAGGATATAATATTTTAGGAAAATTATTGCATATCTATGTGTTTAGGGGTAGGATAGGGTTTGTGAATTTAGGGGTAGATTTTCCCTAGCAAAGGTTTTACCAATAAATAAATAAATAAAAATTAAACAAAAAATGAAAAAATTGTAGGTTTTTAAGGAATTAATAAGATCTCTTCCTCCTCCTCCTTTTCTTATCTTTCTTCCTCTTCCTCCTCTTCCTTTTCTTACCTTTCTTCCTCTTCCTCTTCCTCCTCCTTCCTCTTCCTCTTTCCCCCCAAATCCTCCTTCCTCTTATACATTGCCTCCCCCCCCCTCATTCTTTATTCTTTCTCATGTTCTTCTCCTACTCTTCTTGTTTTTCCACTTCTCCTATCTACTCATTTTCTTTTCTTCCTTTCTCTTCCTCTTTTCCCCAAATCCTCCTTCCTTTTCCCCCCTCGATCCTCCTTCTTCTTTCTTTTTTTCACAAATCTCCCCCCCTCTTCGTTTTTTGCACATCTTCCTTCCTCTTCAATGATTTGTCTCTTCATGGTCAGAAATATCACATTGTTCCATGTTATAATCATGGGTTGGAGCTCATTTGCATGGATGGTGTGGCTGCATCCTTCCTTCCTTCTTCCCCCTCTTCCCCCTCTTCCAACTTCTCCTCCTCTAGTTTCTCAACTCATTCTTCCTCCTCCTCTTCTTCTCCCCATATTCATTTTCTTCTTCCCCTCCTTCTTCCTCATCTTACTCTTATTCTCCCCATCTTATTCTTCCTTTTATTCTTCCCCTCCTTCCTTTTTTGTTTTGAAATCCTCCGTCCTCTTCCTATTTTTCCCTATATAACCATCCTTCCACTTACGCTTTATCTCCTCCTAATCCTTCCTTATTCTTATCCCCCTCTTCTTAACCTCCTATTTTTTTTTTTAAACTCTTCCTTCCTCTTCTTCTTCTTCTTCGATCTCCCCCTTCCTCTAATTCTTATTCCCCTCCTTCTCCCCCCTCCCCCTCTTCCTCTTCTCCTTTCCCTTGTTTTCCCTCTTCCTCTTTCCCCCCTTCTCCTTCTTCTTCCTCTTCCTCATCCATATTCTCTTATTTCTATTCCCTCTTCTCTTCTCTTCTCTCCTCTTTCTCCCACTTTCTTTCTCTTCCCTTCTCTCCCCTCATTGCCTTGATACTTGCACAATACCTAAGCCTATTATCATTTTTCATTTGGAAGAGTTAAGTTTTGAATGAAATAATGTTGGACACAATTCTATCTTGAATATATTTGTGGGTATTATGGATTACGTTCCTTGTGTACACTCTATTTTTGTTATTTTTCACTAAGTCTCTAGTTACATTATAATTATGTACTAATCTTGTTATAATACGAGTTTAGGTGGATCTAAATCTATAGGTCATGATGATGATTATAGGAAAAAGTAAAGGGGGGAAATCAAATAGTTTTAGATACTAATGACAAAAAAATAAAGGTGAATAATAATCAACTATCACATATTTTATGTTATTCCGAGGATCGAATCATTGTGGATAGAGAACCCTCAAATCTCCAATGGAGTCAAAATACAACTAGAGGTAATTATTATCTTGTTAAATTGAGTTCTTAATTCTCTCTCTCTCTCTCTCTCTCTCTCTCTCCCAAAATAGTGGGAAATTCAGTTTTGTAAGTTATGGCAATATTGATTATGGTTCATTTTGATGGAAATAAAGTAAGAAGAGTATGGGTGAGAGTCAAATGACTAAGAACTAAAATATGCCCTAAATAAAATCTAGTAAATATGTTGGAAGACTTGTAACATGTGGTAGTTGAGGTAAATTATAACTAATTTTGTATTTAGGTGTGATAAATCAATCCTTATAAGTAATTTTAAGTGTGAGAATTCAATCCTTATTAGTCCCTGACGTAGGCGTAGAGGGACTATAGCAATCGATAAATCGTTGACTGCATATTACTTTGTCCTTTGACCCGAAATATTTGCACAATACCTATTGTTGGAGCTATGGAAATAAACGCATATATTTTTATATAATAAAAAGTAACATATATGTACTGATCTGTTTGGATAAGAGATTGGAGGTCTTATTGCCGGCTTTGCTATTCCCAATGATATGGCAACATATCCAAAGTTTTTCTCGTAGTTAGTATGTTTTAATTATATATTTTTCCTGTATCTTTCTTCAAGGTTGATTAATGCTAGCATTGGTTCGAATGTTTGTATTATCATTTTCTGCTATCTAAATATATCCGCAAGTTTTGATATGTAATAAGCATATTGAAAAGTTTTGATATCCAAGCTTTGTAGTGATTGAGAATTCCAAAGTTTATAGCGTCTTTGGCGATGTATATTTCTTGAAATGTATTGACACTTATTCCAAGATGCATCAATAGGACTGACTGCGTAAATGTTCACATGACGCGATGTTCTGCAACACCCCTGACAGCTTAAATGTTTCCATTCCGCAAGGTGCTTATATAGCCTGAGAGTCTTAAATGTTTATGTAAATACGGTTCTCGGAGTACATTTTTCCTCGAAATTTTCTATACAGTTACAATGAATTTGCACTTGATTGTCTACTGCCAGTTCAATAGCCATTGTATGTTTCGTCCTTGTTCTGCAATTGAAGCTACATACATTGTTTATTGGTTCAGTGACTGCTTCTTCTTCACTAGTTTGTCGGTTGCTGCCATTGTATGCTTCATCCTCGTAATCGTTGAGGCTACATACATTGTTTACTAGTTCGGTGAGTGGTTCTTCTTCGTTGGTTTCTCGGTTGTTGCTTGTTATTGTTTCGTTGGTGATTCGAGATGTGCTTCTGCATTTCATCATGTCGGATTAAGTTTGGATGTCGTGGTTTCATTTTCTATTCCTTGTTTGTTGTTTAGTTTGTAGTTTGCAAGTAAGAATGTTTTCTTATTTGTAGTCGCATATTCCTTGTGTATTTCCGGTTCCTTTTTTGTTTGGGTTGCAGTTTCGTAATCATTGGAGATACATATGTTGTTCACTGGCTCGGTGGTTCTTGCTGGTTCATTGGTTCTCGGGTTGCTGGTTTTGTTTGTTTGGCTGGGTTTGTGCTTTGGGGCGCTAGGGGTGAAGTTCGGCCTCTTCGTGCTTTCTCACTGGTTTGGTCCATGCTGGTTTCTTTTCTTTGATTCGGCCTTGCAGGGTTGGGGTGCAACGACGGTGGTTGGAGATTTTTTTTTTTGTTTTTTTTTTGGATTGTTATTGTTTTGTTTGGGACGCTTTACGGTGTTCAACCCCTGCACCCACCAGTGGATATGCAATTATTTTAGTTGCCATGTCTGTCGGAGTCGAGATCTATTATTCTGTGAGATTTTCCTGGTGCTACAGTCCTGCCATGAAAGAAAATAGTTGCATGCAAAATTGTTCGAGGATTACATGTGAAGTTACAATACCCACTGTTTTTTTGTTGGAATAAAGCATATGTATGCAGGGTACATTTATAAACCATGTATGGTCAGATGTGTGGATATGACATGATATGTCCTTTCTCCTCTACATAGACTGGTGTGCGCAAGATGCAATTTGTGTTGTTCTTGACATATGATATGTGCAACAAAGATTCTACAAGATTATATTTCCATGTCTAGAAGCATGTGTGGGTAATTCACCACAAAAAACTGAGAACTTGTATCGTGTGCACAACAATCTGTGTAGAGGATAAAGAACATGGATAGAGGGCATATGTGGATAGATTCCCAGGGAAAAGCATAAATCGTTTAGCTGCGGCCATGCAGTTGCGTGATATTTTGTGCCTTGTAATATATTTTGGTCGGGGAAAAAAATTGTACACATTTACAACCATGGATAGAGAAGTGCAAAGGTTCATGTTTTTGCCTTTGTAGACTGTTCATTGAGTCAGATTTCTCTATGTACATATTGCTTGTTCTCCACTGAATACTAGCTTCCATTGATGTTCATTAAATTTTGTGGGTTCCCAAATTGAAATAAACAGAGTAGCTGGAGAAAAGGAGAGAGTCTCGACTGCATCGGCTGAAGAGGATATAGAAAGGTGCATGCTCGTACTGTTGTTTCATATTGCGCTGTTTTGTATTTCATTTATGGTCTGGATATGTGTTAAGCTAGTTGAGTGCCTTCCTACATGGTAAGTTTCCTTGGTTGCATACGTTTATTCCTGCATACTAAGCTAGTGCATGTCCATTGTGTTTGCACTGCATTGCCGCATTTAAACAAACAGAATGGCTGGACAGGATGAAGGACTCTTTGGCGGGTAAATAGACCTATTTCTTTTTTGTTTTATATGTTTGTTTTCAAACTAACTTGCCTTCTTGTCGATTGCATCTTCCGCATTGTTGCCTTGGAAAAAACAGGTTGCTTGGACAAAGAGGTGAATTCTTCTGTGCAGCAGCAGAGGGTTCTATGGTACAATCTTCTAAATGGTATACCAAGTGTGTCGACAAATTAAAGATACAAACCGAGTGCGGGCATATAATATAGAATGAATATATTTGCTTAGTCTTGATGTCCATCTGCAAATGCTTACATCAGAAAAAGTTGGACTAGTGAGACGACCATGAGCAGTCAGTCATCCTAGACATCGGCGGACTAACAAGGCCAAAGGTAAAGATGCATGCGTTGTGCTCTTACTATGTTTACTAGACAAATTTCCCAGGCTATATATTCATCTATGGCATGGAAAATATGCTGATGCCATCTGCACTACATGGTTTGCAGCTCGCAAGAAGTATCAACAAGTACGAGCGAGACGCCGAACCTGCTGCATGTTCCACAGACTAAGAGGTGTCGTTGCGAAACTCTGGCTCCATAGTTCATCAAAAGTATGCATGTACTTGTAGCACACTACCATTCACTTTAGTTTTCCTATTCAAAAAATGTCTTCAGGTCTAGAGTTATGACATCCAAAGTACTGTCAATAGAGGCCTTAAATAGCCACCAAATTGGACAGGTGTTTGTCGGGGACATAAAGGTTGTCTATACCACCTACTTGGACAAGAAAAACAAAAGTAGACCCATTATGCATGCTAATATGACAGACAAGGATGCCATGATGACAATCACACTGACTGTTCCTCCTCAACTTGTTCAGAAACATGCAGAAAAGATATTGTCGCGTAATGGGATATCCATTACAAATTTTAATATATTGCTGAAAATAGTATATGACCCTGGTGATTGCGATCGAATTATTTTGGTCAACGAAACACGCATTGTGGAAAAAATTGCTCCTATTTGTTCATAATACCGCTTCCTCCCAGACTCGACTATTAGGCAACTTGCACAGAGCACTGATATTTACTCAATGGGAACGAATGGGGTTGTTGTCACACTGGCCAGGAAATTTGGGTCACAACACATTCTCCATATAAAGGATGGAGAGTCAGACATTGAGAAGGCAATGGTACTGCTTTTCATATTCAGTTTTGTTGTTTACTTTCACTTCTGCATATATGTCGAATAAGTTACACAAAAATTTCACTGTTCCATGTTGAAGCTACAATTGTTCGATACGTATTCAGATTTGTTTTCGTCAATGGAACAACGATTGCATAGAGGGTAGATTCCACTTATGTTGTTCAAAAATATAACACAAAAGAAGGATGCTAGATAAATTATCTTTTGGACAACCCAGTCAACGCTTGTAACAGAGTTGCGAGAAGATACAGTAAAGGATCTGGAGAAGCTAGCTAGCTCTACAATTGTTGTGCATATACATTTACAAAATCATCCTCGCTTTGCTTATAGAAATAAGCTTCAACAAATTTCTGCAGCTGTTATTTTTTTTTTTTGTTTTAAAGGGGAGGGTGGAATGCAGTTGTGTATTATATTGTTCAATGTATTAATTCCTTTGCTCGCATTCCTAGGTTGAAGGTATTTTAGTTGCAACCAATGTGTACTCGACCCCCTTTGAGCCTGTTTGTGCAAAATTCCATTCCACTGCCTTTGCCTCCACTTTGATAACTGATGATACGATTGATTGTCTGCGATGCGGTGAAAAATGTCCATATATTTATGGACATTGCCTCAGTGGTGTTATTCGAACCATGAGCAAGACAACCGTGCACTGTACGATCAGGAAACCACTATTACAAAATGTGCTTCCTGAATCCTGAGTTGGCAGAGTTGTCCTATCAAACATATCTACAAAAAAAGGCAAGCAGTGTCTACATGCTGTGGCAGCTTCGGATACAAAGAAAATTCACCTTAAATGAGGACAATGCAATTTTGCATATCGGCTGAACAGGGGAATTTTTTTTTATATGAAACTTTGAGAGGAAACTAAAATACCTCATGTCTCTTTGTAATATTTGTTCAACATCCAGATGAAAGTTAGTTTCAACAGAAAACAAATGTGGCGACGTCTTTTCTTTGTATATCAAATTGTTTGGTGCAAAGGTCGATGGGTTTTGCTCTATGGAACCTTTTGGGAACTTGCTTGTGGACTATTTAAAGTATGGTTGGTTCTTGGTTATCTTCTTTGTCTGTCGATTTGTATACCCTGGAACTCCAGTTGTTCTTTGGAGGACACCGAATAGTATAATTGTTTTTTTTTGGCCAGTCGGGACGCAGATCCGCCTGGTAATTTCTATGGCGCGGTGACGCAACTGTACTGTCACTTGCTTTAGCAGATTTCCTTGATCGATGAACTTGGTCAAACTATTGCTCTGAAATAATTTGAAATAAATGAATATATAGTGTCCGAACTACGACTGTCCTCACATACAAACAAGAGGCTCTTAAAATACAAATTGGCCGTTGTTTTCGCATTTTTTCTTATTCGATGAAGTTAGTTAGATTAATATCCTGGAATAATTTGAAATCAACGAATATTTAGTGTGCGGAATGCAATTGTGCTATCATATGAACAACAGGCCCTTAAAATTCAGATTGGTCCTTGTTATGCTTGCGGTTATAGAATTTAAAAAAGAATTCTTTTCTTTCCTTGATTCTTTTAAGAATAAGCAATTTAACATCCTTTAATAATTTAATGTGCCAGCTCCCAAGTCCATAAAGTCCCAATTTTCAGCCCGCGAGCCCGAACAAAAGAGGCCCATTTTTCAGCCCGCCAGCCCCACAGCCCCCGATAAAAAAAATAGTTAAATATGAAATACATACAAAATTGTTATGGGACAATAAAAGTGCAATGTTCAACGAACCAGCCCAAGTCCTCTTGTCAATTTGTATATGGAAGAAGTCTATATGCTATTTGTAGTGGAGGGAACAAAGGAGACTCTATTTTCGGCCCGCCCGGCCGCGAACCTGCCATCCAAAAACTGCCTAAAAGTGCAATGTTAAAATACAAGTTGGGCGTTGTTTTCACATTTTTGCTTATTCGATGAAGTTAGTCAGATTAATATCCTGGAATAATTTGAAATCAATGAATATTTAGTGTGTGGAATGCAATTGTCCTATCATATGAACAACAGGCCCTTAAAATTCAGATTGGTCCTTGTTATGCTTGCGGTTATAGAATTAAAAAAAATATATATTTTCTTTCCTTGATTCTTTTAAGAATAAGCGATTTAAAATCCTTTAATAATTTAATGTGCTAGCTCTCAAGTCCATAAAGTCCCAATTTTCAGCCCACAAGCGTGAACAAAAGAGGCCCATTTTTCAGCCCGCCAGTCGCACAGCCCCTGATAAAAAAAATTCGTAAAATATGAAATACATACGGAATTGTTACGGGACAATAAAAGTGCAATGTTCAACGAACCAGCCCTAGTCCTTTTGTCAATTTGTATATGGCGGAAGTCTAGAAGCTATTTGTAGTGGAGGGAACAATGGAGACTCTATTTTCGGCTCGCCCGATTGTGAACCCGCCATCCAAAAACTGCCTAAAAGTGCAATGTTCAGGCAACTAGCCCGAGTCCTCCTGGCAATTTGTATATCGCAGAAGCCTGGGTGGCATATGTAGGAGAGGGAACAATAGAGACTCTATTTTCAACCCGCTAGGCCGCCAACTCGCGATCCAAAAACTGCCCAAGTATGGAATGAGGAATCCGCATATGTTGTATAAAATCTCATTCCATAGTTAATATAGAGACTATGTCCACAAGTCTGTTTGTCAATTTGTATATCACGGAAGTGAAGATGCTATTTGTAGAACACAGAACAATAGATACTTAATTTTAAGCTCGTCAGGTCACGAATCCGCGATCCAAAAAGTGTTCATGTATGGAATGAGGGATCCGCATATGTTCTAGAACAATGTGTTTGTACAACGGGGAACAATAGAGGCCCAATTTCCAACCCGCCAACCCAAAGCCCCCGATAGAAAAAAATCCATAATTATGAAATTGATACGGAATCGCTACGGGGCAATAAAAGTCCAATGTTCAAAGAAGCAACCCGAGTCCACTTGTGAGTATGCAATGAGGGTTCTGCATACTTAATTTTCATCCCGCCTGGCCGCGAACCCGTGATCCAAAAAATGCCCATCTATGGAATGAGGGATCAACATATGTTCTAGAAGAATACAAATGCAATGTTCATCCAAGCAAC
Organism: Picea sitchensis; assembly: GCA_010110895.2. Taxonomy (NCBI): domain Eukaryota; kingdom Viridiplantae; phylum Streptophyta; class Pinopsida; order Pinales; family Pinaceae; genus Picea; species Picea sitchensis. The sequence goes on from SNQJ01S0001740.1 coordinate 493,093, forward strand.
CCGCAGCTCCTCCTGTCAATTTGTATGTCGCGGAAATCTGGGTGCTATTTATAGCAGACAAAACAATAGACACTATTTTCGGTCGGCCAGGCCACGAACCCACGATCCAAAAACTGCCTAAGTATGGAATCAGGTATCCGCATATGCTGTATAAAATCTCATTCCATACTTTATAGAGGCTATGTCCACAAGCCGAATTGTAAATTTGTATATCGCGGAAGTCTAGGTGCTATTTGTAGAACACAGAACAATAGATACTTAATTTTCAGCCCGCCAGGCCGCCAACCCGCCATCCAAAAAGTTCCCAAGTATGGAATGAGAACTCCGCATATGTTCTACAACAATACAAATGAAAAGTTCAGCCAAGCAACCCGTAGGTCCGCATATGTTGTAGAACAATGTATTTGTACATCGCAGAACAATAGAGGCCCAAATATACAATTAGTGATCCACATATGCTGTGTAAAATCTCATTCCATATTTTATATATAGATTATGTCCACAAGTCTGCGTGTCAATTTGTATATCGCAGAAGTGTGGGTGCTATTTGTAGGATACAAAACAATAGATACTTAATTTTCAGCCCACCCGCCCGCGAACCCGCGATCCAAAAAAGTGCCCAAGTATGGAATGAGGGATGCGCATATGCTCTAGAACAAAACAAATGCAATGTTCAGCCAAGCAGCCTATGGCGACTCCTGTTAATTTGTATGTTGCGGAAATCTTAGTGCTATTTGTAGGACAGGGAACAATAGAGATTCTTTTTTCGACCCACCATACTGCAAACCCGTGATAAAAAATTGCCTAAATATAGAAACACAGATCCACATATGCTCTATAAAATCTCATGTCGATACTTTATATAGAGGTTCATCCCTGCAACTCCCGCCGTCAATTTTTATATCGTAGAAATCAGGGTGCTATTTGTAGGAGACAGAACAATAGAGACTCTATTTTCGGCCTGCCAGGCCGTGAATCCAGTATCCAAAAACTGCGTAAGTATGGAATGAGGAATCCGCATATGCTGTATAAAATCTCATTCCATACTTTATATAGAGACTATGTCTAGAAGCCCGCTTGTAAATTTGTATATTGTGGAAGTGTAGGTGCTATTTGTAGGACACGAAACAATAGATACTTAATTTTCAGCCCACCAAGTCACGAACCCGCAATCCAAAAAGTGCTCAAGTATGGAATGTGGAATCCGCATATGTTCTAGAACAATACAAATACAATGTTCAGTCAAGCAACCCGTAGGTCCTCTTGTCAATTTGTATATCGCAAAAATGTGGTTGCTATTTGTAGTACAGGGAACGAAGAATCCACATATGTTCTAGAATAGTACAAATGCAATGTTCAGCCAAGCAAATCGTAGGTCCTGCTGTCAATTTGTATATCGCGGAAATCTACGTGCTATTTGTAGGACACAAAACAATATTCAATATTTTTTCAGCCTGCCAGGCCATGAACCCGTGATAAAAAAAGTGCCTAAGTATGGAATAAGCAATCCGCATATGCTGCATAAAATCTCATGTCTATACTTCATATAGAAACTCATCTCCGCAACTCCCACTGTCAATTTGTATATCGCGGAACTGTTGGTGCTATTTGTAGGGCATGAAACAATAGATACTCAATTTTCAGCCCGCCAGGCCACAAACGCGCAAAACAAAAAGTTCCCAAGTATGGAACCACGGATTCAGATATGTTCTATACAATCTGATGTCCATACTTTATAAAAGTACATGTTTAACCAACCAACTCGCAATGTTGAAACAACCAACCCGCAACTCTGCCTACCATTTTGTATCTCGTGGAAGTGTAGGTGCTATTTGTAGGACACATAACAATATAGGCTCAATTTTTAGCCCACCAGGCTGAGAACTCGTTTTCCAGGCAGAGAACCATCGGGCCTTCACATCTCCTGGGTATATCTTCTTCCGTTTTTTCTTTTGTAACCCGCCTGACCGCTTTCCATATGCAATAATTAAGCTTTAATGCTAGTAGCCATCCTGCAGCAACCGTTACAGTGGTCATTAATGTCCAGAATTTCAGAGAAGATTTGTCATTAGTACGAATTAAACTAACATTTGCGCACAAGCATGTTATCCTTTCCAAATATTCATTTCAAAGGCGACGCAATCTTTTTTTTTTGTCCGCCGACGGGTTGGTGCTTTTAAGAAATTTCTGATTCTTAATGTCTTTTCGCCATCACCGCCACCTTCACACTTTTTTCTAATTGTGCAATTAGTGATTTGTGATGGTCACAGCTCATTCCGCACGACCCCTGGGAATTGTCATTGATCAACAAAAGGCTCGAGGAGATATTCCATTGATACACATTAAACCAAACTTTGCAAAGGCTTAGATTATTCCTCCCCGATTTTCATTTGAAACATTGTCTCTTGCAAACATAAATTCTTAATAACTTCTAGCAGCAGTTCTCTCCACACACAGTCAACACATTGGGGCATAATGGCCACAGGTTCCACTATTCCATGGCATATTCTTACTATTCATCTCTCTGTGGCCACGAGAAAAAAACAAGATGGTCCCTTGGTACACCGAGAGATATATTTCAAGCCAAAAAATTCGATGCCAACCTTGGCTGCTCAGAGAACCTACCCACTTGCAGTCATGCCTGCCGCAGAACTTTATGCCATGAATTCCAAGCCAGAAGAAGATGATCTGATGGACGATGATATGACAATGGATGATGGCAATGCAAAAAATATTCCCACTCTTGGGCCCAAATTGAAATGAACCATAACGAACGGACCTTTCCGGCTCGGTGATCGCAATCATGACAACACCAAAAGGAGTTTCAGAGAAAAAAAAAAAAACGGATAGTGAACGCAACAACCACTTTGCACTGTCAAAGTAGGAATTCCAGAGTTCCAAATTAGTTCATTCTGGGTGGAAGAGTTTGATTGTAAAGCAATCATATGTTGATGTTTCTAGAGATATATTTCAAGCCAAAAAAATATTGTTTAACATTTTTGGGTATTAGGTGCAAAACTTTCGCTGCTGCAATGCATTTTCCTACTAGTCATCTCCTTCTGGCTAGAATGGACTAATTTGGGCCTCTGTAATTGCACATGCAAGCTGTACTACTGAATTTTTTTCCACTACGAAGAGTCAGTTTCAACTAAGGGATATTCCACTTGCCCTGCAACCATTTCCATCCTCTTCCTCAGGCAAATCTTCTGAAAAATATCAATTTCAGCAGAGGATGATTAATCGAGGATAAAACTCCAAGGATATTGCATACTGCGGAACCCATGCCTGTGTTTGTCGCAGATACCTTCAATGTTTTCAACCGAAGAACTGGATCCAATTTCTAAGCATAGATATACAATACTTAGTACTTTTCTTATTTTTTAAATGGATTTGCTATTACGAAATTTTGGCCTTGGAATCTTCGTCTCTACCACTTTTCTGGGTTTCACGCATGTTCTAATTGCCATACTTTGGTGCTATCGTACTTCTTCGATCTTTTGTTTACTAATACCAATGTAAAATGTTCCAGCAAAATCGTTCTTCTTGTTTCTAGAGATGCAATTATTAAGTTTTAATGCTAATTAGTACAAAACAAAGTTCACTACTTCAGTTAGTATGTTACAGTCATGGAATAATGTATCAAGAACATAACTGCACGCATGTTGCAATAAAATGTAATCTTCAACAACGCAGTTCCTGATAACTAGTAGATCATGATTTTGCAATAATGGGGCTTCTTTGAAACCAATTCGCACTTACGAAAAATGTCTTTTGCCTTTCTATTTTCCCAATTCACGCGTTTCCAACCACCGCTTCCCCTTTCTTTAAATTGACCCTCTATTGTTGCCTATCCCACAACTGCCGCCCAGAGTTCCGCCACATAGAAATTGACAGGAGGACCCCACTAGTTGCATCAACATTGCATCTCTACTTTTCCAGGACCTCCAAACAACATTCGTAGCTCTTCTATATACAAATTTGCAATTGTTCTTAGATCATGCGCTTTTCCGTATTACGGTCGACCTATCATTCCCTTTTCATGATCTCTTCCGTTTTAGACATTTTGCACTCGAAAATTCCAAAACATGAAATTTTACCCTTTTCCGTATTACGGTCCACCTATCATGCCCTTTTCCGTATTACGGTCCACCTATCATGCCCTTTTCCGTGATGCACATTTTTTGCACTGAAAATTTTTGAGAAATATAATTTAACTACCGCTTCCTCGCATATTTACTGGAACTATTATCAACCCGTTTTGAAGCCCATCTGTCCTCTTTCCATACTTTGCCATTTGTTCAAATTTCTTTAGGGAATCATCCCTTTACCAGGTTGAAGAAATATTCATTTTGTAGACGTTGTTTCCTGTGCCGGCGTCCTTTTGGAATTAGCAGTTGGCAATTATATATAAGATCTTATTGCTACACATGCAATTAGCAATTTCCCTATTCCATACTCAGCCATTTTGCCGAAATTCTACAAATATACAAACCGGACGTTGAACTCCCACTTCATGATCTCTTCCTGACTATCCCTGTAACGCTTTCTTGAATTACGTCCAACCACATTTCAGAACTTTCCATTCTTTCCTTGCTCTCCGCCGTCTCTGTCACCTTCGCACTTCTCTACAATAAAAGAAAATATAAAGTTTTTTATATATATATACATATCTTGTTTCTAAATATGGAATTACTGGCATTTAATTCTAACAGGCCATCATGCAGAAACCGTATATATTGTCATTGATGGGAGAAAGGTCTAAGGAAATCTCGTATTCATGCGCATTAAACCAAAATTTGCGGGGAGATTATATTGTCCCTTCCGAGTGTTCATTTCAAAATCATGAAATCACTTTCACATCGTGTGGCCTTCGCACGTTCAAGAAACCTCCATTCCTTAATTGCTCTTCGTCGTACCCACCACCTTCGCATTTCTAAATATGCAATAAATAAACTTTACTCCTAACAGTTCATCATGCACCACCAATACCGATTGTCATTAATCAACGAAAGGCTCGAGGAGCTTTCCCATTCATAATCATTTAAC
>SNQJ01S0001740.1:514592-540620 GCA_010110895.2 Picea sitchensis
GGTAAAATTGGTGATGGATATGATTCTAGAAGTAAGTTGTTTCACATAAGGGTGATAATGAAACATACTAAGATCGATACATTGATAGATAGTGGATCTCAATCTAACTTGATTTCATAGGAAGTGGTTAAACAATTGGGATTGACAACTAAGCTACATCATAAACCTTACTCACTTAAATGGATAAGCAACAACCATAGATTGCACATAACAAAGCAATGCACTTTAAAGTTTGCAATTTCATCAAAGTTTGTGGATGAGGTAACGTGTGATGTGGTGCCATTAAATGAATGTGGAATGGTCTTAGGCAACCCTTATTTGTATGATCACAAAGAAATATTCTATAGGGAAGAGAATCAATATCACTTAACTAAAGAAGGCAATGAATATGTTGTACATGTGCTCATCACTTAAAAGCAAATCAATCTCTTCAAACAATGGAACAATTAAGAAAGGCAACTTATGCAAGCAACACACCTATAATTGTCCCAAGTAAAGCAATTGATCTTAAGCATGAACATGAGATGGTTGTAGAATGGAAGTTCAATCATACTTTGCTTCAAGATAAGCTATTGTCATACAAGTACTTCAAACATATTAGCTCATTTGCAGTCATATTTCTGATGTTATGGTTGCTAATGTTTTCAACATGGATGGTAGTGGCTTCAATAAAATGTGAACGAGTACAAGTGGCTAACAATATGCTGTCAGTTGTCATGGTTGTTTTGCAATTGATTATGATAAGACAACTGCACAGGATAGAGTTTAAAGACAAAGGACAAGTGGGGTGGCCTATCCCTTACTTGATGACTGGTTAATACCCTTTTGGAGGACCAAAAGGTCTTAGTGGGGAAGCATGATCCAAAATAGATCCAGGAAGGCCTAAAAATAAAATTTCTCGGAATCAGACAGAACCAACGCCATGGCGTTCGACTCGTTGTGCTGATTCCGACCATATAATTTTTTTCGCAAATGGACGTCATATGCGAAAGTTATCACGTTTTGATCGATTTCCTAAACATGCAAAAAGTCAAACTGGCCAAAGTCAACAGGTCGTACTGCTGACGTCAACAGTACGACAGGTGACATCAACATGACATCAGTAGGGACGCGTGGCAACACCAGAAGGTGACACATGTCACTCAGTTTTGGTGTTTTCGAGCTGAGTTGGACCAGTACAGAATTGACACGTGGCAGTGTACGGATGACACGTGGTAGTCCGTATGTGATGTTGCCCAATGATAGCCTGACACGTGGCAGGACGAACGACATGTGGTTGTACAGATGTTGACATGGTAGGGTGACTGGGCTGTATGGATGCTGACGTGGCAGAGTGACTGGGTTGTACGGATGCTAACGTGGTAGGTGATTGTGCAGGTGACTGGGCAGTACGGATGCTGACATGGAAGCTGATTGGAGAAGTGACGTGGTTGTACGATGGTGACGTGGAAGCTGTGTTAACACAAGGATCTGTAGACTGTTTCTTAAGAATCAGACGGAAATTGAGGTTTACCCTCAAGAGCATTATGGTGTAAATCATGTGGTATTCTGCCCATGATTTCCATAGGGAAAATGAAAAGATTGGAGGCCTAAGTAGCTGAAGCACCCTCTCTCCACCTATCACATCTCCCTTCCCGATACCTCCTCTCAAATCCCGACACCTATCCCACTCACATTCCACTCTCCCTTACATGTCACCTCCTCCTCGCCTATCACACCTCCCTTGTTCCTCTGCCACCTCTGCCTTTCCCTTGCCACCGCAACCTCGTCCCAGCCTCCGTTCCCCAATTCACTTCCTTCCACATGGTTGTCGCTCACTCGTTGGGCCATGTGAGTTTTCACCAATCACCTCTCTCCACATCACCCCTGCGCATACACTATCAGACTACCACCTGCAAAGCTCGCATTGGTCACAGACAAAGACCATTCATGGCCTCGAGGCGTCAGGATGGACTCGCAGAAGTCATTGGCACCGTCTTAGAACAGTTATGGGTGTCAGGCCTAGTCCTAATCCCAATGAAGACAGTTATTAAAGATTGTGGGCAGAATTTGAGACCTCGCCTCATCCCATAGATGGAAAACATTGCAGAGAGAAGCTATGAAGGCACACTTATGATCTAAAGCTTCCTTATGGGAAATTTTTCCTGTAAAGCGTATAACTATGCCTGACTCACGTCTGACATAATGAGGTCTGCACAACCTGACAAAGAGGGTGCCGAATGAAGGCTTTGAAGGTAGTGATCTGATCACATTCCTGATAGTTGCAACATTTTAGTATATATAGGTAGCTTTGATATTTTGTTAAGGTCAAATGGTTGAGCTAGGCTCCCTTCTATTGTAATATTTTGATTGAGAACAACTGGTTCTCTGGTTATGTATTTGTTTTTGAGACATCTTGGTTAATCTAAGTCAGCTTTCTTACTCCATCTTATTTGTCTCTGATACTGAGAGAGTTCATGTTTGATTGATTCACATGGATTGTTGTAACTGTATTATGATAAATGTTTGATTATAGTACTATTATGATTTCTTTCAGCTTCCTTGAAATTTGAATCCAAGAGGACCTTGTGTTTAAGTTTTTCCTCCTTAGGCTGCTGGAAAACCTGATGTTCATAGCGGACCTCTACACCTTTCTCACTAAATCTTCCTCCTACTCACCCTTATTCCAACTTAATGACTGAAGTTGATTCAAGCCCTCAATGACTGGTGCATGCTAGTCCAGATTTTTGAGTTAGAACGCTATTATTATTGAGTTTTCTCTATTTGACCAATCAAAACTCAATTACCCGTGACATATAAACTGATGGGTACTGGGCTTGCCTTCAATGCAATCTGAAAGTGACTTATAGTGCTAACAAGTTGAATGACAATTGTGCGTTGATTAGGTGGTGATTGGATCGTATGGTCCAATCACAGGGTGACACGTGGCACCCTAGATTTTCCTAATGTTGGCTAAGGAAAAAAAATTTGTTACGATTGCGTCGGGCTTGAACCCCTAACCTCCGATACGAGCTACGATACCCCAACTACGCTAGACACATGGGAGAAGGTGGTTCATAGTTGAACACATGGCTGAATATTGTTTTAAGGTTGATGTGTTGGTGGTTTAGGGATAGGCCCTAGTTGGCGGGGGCTAGCCCGACCGACCAGGGGGCAAAGGACCAGGAGCCAGGACGAGGTAGAGGCATGTGGAAGGTAAGGATTAGGGCACATGGCCCTGCATATGACCAACACACCGAATACCAAGGGGCTAAAGACCAGGGTGCACCCAGCTCGAGGCCATATGGAAGTGCCTATATGACCAGGAGCCCGGGTAAAAGGGGTTGTGCCCAACATTTTTTCCAAATATGGGTTTTTTAACCATATAATATGATTTTATTGGATTTTCAGCTTGATTTTGGAGGATTTTAGCCATTATTGGAGGATTTGGAGCTCTATTTGAGGCCAGATCTTGGGAGAAAGTTGGGAGGAGAACCCAAAATCCACATCTATAAGAATCAGAGGTTTTTTGACAGTAAAACAAGTTTAGAACATGAGAAATTCTGAAGATTTTGAAAGCCAAAGCCATTTTTATGCAGGGAAGCCATTGAGGAGGGAAACTTTGTGGGCCAATTATGGGAGCTACGCTCAACCTTTTTTAGTGCTGTCAGTTGTGTTGGATTCTTGAGGTCGGGAAGAACACAACCATATCAGTTTGTAATCCTTTTGGCACTTTTCTAATGTACTTTTGAAGCATTGAAGAGAAATAAGAAAGCCTCTCACTTTGAGACAAAGGCCCAGAGACGTAGGCAATCTTTCCGAACTGCATTAGCAACTTTGATGTTATGATTTGTTGTTCTTTGTTCTTGTATTTTGATCTACATTTTCTTATGATGGCTGCTATAATCTGTCATTAAGTTCTTCTTCTTTACTTAATTCCTAATTGGTAATTGAACACATGCTTAAAACTTAGCCAAGTCTTTAAAGATCAATTTCGGATCAATGGGTGGAGTGTTCCCTCGAAATGTTGGACGTTTCAAAACTCCACACACAGTTTTCTTCCAGAAGAATATTCAACAACATTCAACTAGTCAAATATAGGTTGTTAGGATTGGTCTTGTCGGTAGTTTTACCAAAGCTCATTCAAATAATAGGGATCAATTATTGTTATGCAAATGATCCGTGTTGAAGAGACATACAAACCATAGGCCTATAGTCTACAGATGAAGTAATTTCCATGAACTGTGACACCAATAAAGATATATCATGTTCTCATAAGCTATCTTAATAACTTATCGAAATATCTATTATACACTTAAAGTAATTATAAATATAGAACTATCATTTACAATATGTCAATGTTAAATATAAACTTCTTTCTCCGTCAACAAAATAATTTTTTTTGGTTTAATGTAATTAACATTTAATCTACTTTTAATTCCATACTAATCATAACCTTTCCTACTAACATATTTTTAAATCAACTAGAAAATGTATGACCTTAACCCCTCTTTTATGTGATGCAAATACATATATGTGAATAAAATTCAAATACATCCATCATATATTTCTAATAAAATGGTTTTTTTTCAAAATTATTTAAAAGCTTTTCTTTGCGACAAGAAATAATTAAATAACTTCCACTTAGCAGTCTCACATCAAAACCCATTGATAAGTAAAAAATAAATAGCTATATATATGTGATAACATATTAAAAAAATTATATTTGGGTAGAGTCATCTTAAACTGGAATTTATTAAACATATGGAATTAAATGATAAAAAAATTTACATTTAAAAAAATTTAATTTCTCTAAATACTTGATAAATCTCAATTGATAAATCTACACTAATTTAAATGCAAATCTAAATATTTTTTAATCTTTTAACCAAGTTTATATTTAAATTTAATACCATGTTTTTCTAACATCAATTAACAAACTCTTCATCATTCAATATTAAGTTGAGGTGAATTAATGTTCACTAATACATTTTTCATGATTCAAGAACATAATTTGATATGCCAATTTAGATTAGAAATTGTTCATCAAATTTTAAGATTCATTACAATAGAAATGGGAAGATGATTTAATGTTACATCTCACTTTAAAATTATTTTTTATTATGAAGTCTTTATTACTTAATCACTTAATGGTGAAAGTTAAGAATTATTTGTCACATTCTTACTGTGTGGAAAACTAATAAATGTTTGTTTATGTAATAATATTATATTGAATGATTCTTATATTTTAAATATCAATAATAATAATTTAATTTTAAGGTCATTGTTAAGTTCAAATCTAGAGGAGGGTAGGGTATGTATACTTTTATAAACTTTACCAGTCAAATAACTGGGCAGAGGAGGGTCCCTTGTCCCACAAACAAGGGGTCTCATACATCAATTTGGTGTATGGCTTAGTTGTGACTTTAAAAATAGATTAATATTATTATTATTATTATAAGATTAAAGATTCTCTCAATTCAATAATTGAATTGTTAAAGTATACAGAAATATACATACTCTATCCTTTTATAAATTTGAATCTATTTGAATCTGTAACATCTAAAATACATTTTTTCAATAATTTAAAGATTGAATTTCTTGTTGAGAAGTTTCATCAGTTTTTGGTTAAGCTTCTAGACCTTGTCTCCAAGTTTTCAGTTTTTGGTTGATATGCAATTTTTTTTGCAAATACAATAGTAGCTTTTATTCTCAACCAATGTTCTGAAAGCTTTGATGATGTTTGTTCTGTCTTACGTTTGAAGCTGTGTTGGAATCCTTGCCAGTTGCCACTGGTTTTGTTCTTTTTCAAGAACACTAGTCATAATATTCCTGTACTCAAAATCATCTCTTGGACCATTGTCTGAAAGAGAACAATAATTTAATTCCCTCTCAAATTCATACTATGCTCAAGATTCTACTGAACTATTTCCAATAACTTTCTTCCTTCTAAGTTCATTGTTTTACTATAATCATGTCTTCAAATGATATAATATTTATATATACATGGTGCTTCCCTTTCACCAGACCTTCATCAACAACAGTGATACATGACCGTAATGCATGACAAGAGGCTCACTTATTTATGTAAATCTTGCTATCTATGTAGCCACGTTCCCAATTATGTTGTAGACTATCATATCTGCAACTGTTAGAGCTGCAGAGTGTTAATCTGTCAGTGTCAATTTAGCAACGATGTCATGTGCTCACATGCAGAACCCAAATTATCCTCAACGAGAATATGTGTTGTCAGTTGCTAGCAGATGAAAGCTATCCATGTGTACTTCTTGTTTCATAGCTCCTAAACCTGGAAAAAATTGAGCCCTACATACCCATCCAGGTCCTTATATTTTTTAATTCTTTGGCTCTGTGTTAAAAAAAAGCAACCCTGTAGTGACCTCTCACAGAGGCAATTGGAAAGTTAAACTCATGTCTTCTGCACCCTTTTGTAAGTGACCAATTAGTAAATGCAACATGAAGAAAATGGTAGATAAGAATATGTTGAATGCATGATCCTGAATAACAAGTCTGTTGTCAAGAGCCTTTTGTATAGCTTTGTTGGTTGAGTTTTTTCTAAGATATAAACTGTATATAAAATTTCAACAGAGTTTTATTTTCATAAAGTTCAAGTAACATTAAACATACTCATAGTTATAATTTGTCTTTCATACGTACTAGTTTGTAATTTATCAAACCATCAATTAAATACAATAATAAATTTTCTTAATCGAACTTTGAAAAACATTTTTGGTCTCTATTTGATTTATCCATCTGCATGTAATGTTTATCCTTTAATCATTTTTATGAAATTTTATACATGGTTTTATTTTTATAAAATTCAAGCAACATTATGATTGTTGAATATGGGCAGTTTTCAGTTTCCAATATTCAGCCTGCAGTTGGAAAGATTTTTGGTTAGATGTACATTAATTGTATGTAACTGTTTCAATATGCTGAATTGTTGTAAGCCAATAGATTTATGCTTCTGCTGTGCAACATGTGGTATCAGAGTAAGTATAGTAGGGGCTGAGCCAAGCCGATTTTTTTGCACATCTTCATGAGAGCAAGAACCTTTGGGTGAGATTTGGCAGGTAAAGGCGAATTCAAATCTGTGTGGAAATTGGATCCGAGCGTTGGAAGATTTCACTACAAGAGGACGTTGATTTAGAGGTTCTTAGTACCCTGGCGCTCCCTACGAAGAGTTGGAGGAGCTTTGATGCTCCCACAAACTCAACCCAAATGCAACACAAAAATGGTGCAAATGTGTAAGAAAGAAAATCATTCATGATTAAATTTTGCATCATTTTGTCTTGCATTTTGGTTTTAAGTGATATTCAAGTCAAATTTTTCATTTTATTTTGGATTTTCCTTATAGAGACTTTCTGCCTAAATATTGTGGAGATCATTAAAGTCTAGCAGATATTTCTTCAGTCTCCCATTGGATCAAAGGTAAGAATCTCCCACTTTTCCTAAATCTTTTCTTTCAAATTGTTTTTAGTTCATTGTGTTTAGTTTATTATTTATTTTTTTGGGAGGAGGTGTGGGGGTGGTTTGGGATTTATTAGGGGAATGCTATTTGAGGGTAGGTTATGAGATTTTAGGAAAATAATTGCAAATTGATGGGTTTTAGGGGTAGGGTAGGGTTTGTGAATTTAGGGGTAGATTTTCCCTAGGCAAGGTTTTACCAATAAAAAATTAAAACAAATTATTAGGGGATTGGGTAGATCTTTTCCTCGTCTTCCTTTTTTTTTTATCTTTCTTGCTTTTCCTCCTCCTTCCTCTTCCTCTTTTTCCAAAAATCCTCCTTCCTCATACACATTGCCTCCTCCCCCTCATTCTTTATTCTTTCTCTTGTTCTTACCATCCTCTTCTTTTTTTTCCACTTCTCATGTCTACTCATTTTCTTTTCTTCCTTTCTCTTTTTCATCCTTCCTCTTCCTCTTTTCCCCCAAATCCTCCATTTTTTTTCCCAATCCTTCTTCCTCTTTCTTTATTCACAAATCTTCCTCCCTCCTCCTTTTTTACACATATTCTTTCCTCTTCCATGATTTGTCTCTTCATAGTTAGAAATATCACATTGTTCCATATTATAATCATGGGTTGGATGTTATGACCCAAAGGAGGAATATACAAGGTTAAATGTATATGATATGACCCAAAGGGGGGCATACATGGGGCTAAATGTACATGTAATGTGTAAATATATATGTAATAGGGTTGGCCTAATAGTAAAAGGGCCTCATGTGTAGGTGTGAAAGCACTTGAACCATTACATTGGAACTCATTTGCATGAATGGTGCGGCTTCCTCCTTCCTTCTCCCCCCTCTTCCAACTTCTCCTTATCTATTTTTTCAACTCCTTCCTCCTCCTCTTCTTCTTCTCCCCGTCTTCCTTTTCTTCTTTCCCTCCTTCTTCCTCATCTTATTCTTATTCTCCCCCTCTTTTTCTTCTTTTTGTTCCCCCCCTCCTTCCTCTTCCTATTTCCCCATGAATAATCCTTCCTTTTTCCTCGAAATCCTTCTTCATTTTCCCCTAGATAACCATCCTTCCTATTACACTTTGTCTCCTCCTAATACTTCCTTATTCTTATCCCCTTCTTCTCTCTCTCTCTCTCTAACTCTTCCTTCCTCCTTTTCTTCTTCTTTATCTCCCCCTTCCTCTAATTCTTATTCCCCTCCTTCTTCCCCTTCCCCCTCTCCCTCCCCCTCTCCCTCTTCTCTTTCTTCCCCCTCCCTTCTCTCCCCTCATTGCCTTGAGACTTGCACAATACCTAAGCCTATTATCATTTTGCATATGGAAGAGTTAAGTTTTAAATGAAATAATGCTAGAAAAATTCTATCTTGAATACATTTGTGGGTATTATGGATTACATTTTTTGTCTACACTCTATTTTGGTTATTGCATTTATGTTCTAAATATTTTTCACTAAGTTGCTAATTACATTATAATTATGTACTAATCTTGTTATAGATATGATTTTAGGTGTATCTAAATCTATAGGTCATGATGAAGATTACATGAAAAAGTATAAGGAAAAGCAAAGGGGGAAAAACAAGTAGTTCTAAATAATAATGACAAAAAAGCAAAGGTGAACAATAATCAACTATCACATATTTTATGTTAATCACTAGGATAGAATCATTGTAGATATAGAACCCTTGAATCTCCAATGGAGTCATACTACAACTAGAGGTTTTTTTATCTTGCTAAATTGAGCTCTTAATTTTCTCTTTTTTTTTTTTTTCCAAATTAGGGGAAAATTCATTTTTTTAATTTATGACAATATTTATGATGGTTCATTTAGATGGAAATAAAGTAAGAGAAGTATGAGTGAGGGTCAACCGACTAAGAAATAAAATATGCCCTAAATATATTCTAGTAAATATGTTGGAGGACTTATAACATGTGGTAGTGGAGGTAAATTATAATTATTTTTGTACTTAAGTGTGAGAATTCAATCCTTCTGAGTAATTTTAAGTGTGAGAATTTAGTCCTTATTATCAACTACACATGTGTTTATTTCCCTTTGATTGTGCTATTACAAAGACCTTTAGAAGAAGAAGAAGAATACAAATATGGTAATGTAGCTTTGGACAACAGCCCAATGTTGATGATGTATCAAGTTCTGATTAGATTGGTGTTTGTGGGGAGAACACACGCACACACACACACACGATAAAAAAAACAAAAAAAACAAAAACAAACAAATAATAGATAATAATTATATAAAAAAGGAGGGGTTGCGATAGAGCCAATATGGTAGAACAAAAATACAAAGTTTAAGCCAATGCCATAGATCCAAAATGCAATTTTGAAACGAGTTCCACCTAAATCCACATGCTTGTCTATTGTACCCTATTCTATCTTGGTAGGTATACTTCCTTACAATCTATTGAAGCAAACTAACTATAGTGAAAAATATAATATGTCAAGATAAGAAAATACCAGATTACAGACCCCTTGTGGGATTTTGCTAAATAACACCTTTTTTCTTCTTTTTCTCCGAAGACCTTGCAATTCTAACCATTACTTGCTACAATTTGAAGATTTCTATCTTTTTTTGGTTCCAACTTGGGGATTTTCTAAGGATTCTTAGAAGCCCGGGGTGTCTCTACTAAAGGAGATGACTTTGAAAGAGAGGAAAATTTTACCACATCATATTGAATGCCAAGGTGGGCCACAATTCACCCCATGAGCTACTTTAAAGCATCAAGTTAAGTAGAAACCTCTAGATTTTTATTGCATTAAATTCCCATCAATACCTCTACCTCCTTCTACCAATCCCTAATTTGAACAACATGTCTTGTTGTATCAATGGTGCAATTATCTTGAGCTACATTATTTTGTTGTTTTTTTCCTCAAATTCAGATTGCCCCTTTTCCCACCAAAACCTAACATTAATAATTCCACATTGAGCTTCACCTACATCATAGACATAAATCTTCAACTTTTTCTTAAACTCACTGAACCCATAGAGGATGCAAGATCCATTTTTACAGTAGAAATGCACCATGAGAGCCCCAAATAGAGTTACCAAGGGAGAAATACCAAAACATTTAGGGTGGAAAAGGTACATACTTTGATATGGAGGGGGAAGAATCCCTCTTTCACCGGCCAACTTTGGCCCTTGTTATGGGATCAAAGCATACAAGACAACTAAGAAGAATCACAATCCCCAAAATAGCTGGAGAGGATGCATGTTCCTCATGTTTAATCCACACTACTTGTTGGATTGCATCTCCATGTACATTATAACAATTTGCACAAGTGAGTAGGGGGATATAGAAATGGAATGTTGCTACTTCACAGTGGATTTAACCTTGTTTTTTCTACCAAGGAGATGGTTAATGAGTGTGCCATCAAGACTATAGTTACATTACGAGGGGAATTGAAAGGAGCTCCTCTCATTTGAATGAAAACAACCCAAACTAAGTCCAACTCCTAAATTGACTTGCCCATGCATTATTAAGTTTTTATGCCTTAGGATGTGGAAAAATTCGAGCTTGTTGAAACCCTAGACTTCTTGAATAATTATTTGTACCAATCAAGCTAGGGTTTGACTACTTAGGAGGGGACTTATATTGAACTACTCTTAGAATAACCATTATGTCTCCAATCACTAATGTCATTTGCATCCCTTGAGCTTTGAGGAACAAGAGACCTATACAGAGGGATAAAACCTTAGCTTCATTGTTTGAGGAAATCCCAACCCCCAAGCATATGTAGTTTCTTGATTTCCCATGGAATAAATGACGACTTCCCCCACACTTTTCACCTTATATGGGGATAACATATATTACTATGTGCATGTACATAAGATTCTCATTTTCTATCGGGTGGTAGTAGACCACTTGTTATATGGAGAAAATTGACAATTATAGATCAATTATTGTGAATTTATAGAGGCATTTTATTTTATCCTATGTTTTTGTGTGTATTAAAATATATTTATTGCTTTAAAAAATGATGATGGATATATTGTTTATTAAATCATTAAATATTTAAGTGACCCAAGTGATCTAAAAATGATGTAAGCAATTCCAAAGTAATGCAAAGGTGAGTCAAAAGTGACACAACATTAATTTTTTGTCACAACGTGATGAGAAGGCAACGCACAATGTGACACAAAATTAAAAAAATGATAATGAATATATTGTTGATTAAATCATTAATTAATTAAGTGACATAAGCGATGCAAAAGAAATGCAAAAATGAAGCAAAAGTGAGACAAATAATGCAAGCGATGCCAAAACAATGCAAAGGCGAGTCAAAAGTGACACAACATTAAATTTTTGTCACAATGTGATGCGAAGGAAACACACAATGTGACACAAAAACGAATTTCACATCATTGTGCAACATAAAATGACATTTAAATCCCCACATAGTGTAAATACGATGCAAAAGGTGACAAAATGATGACATGTGATGAAAAATTGATGGCAATTCAACACAAGGTCTAATTCCCCTAGATGCATTGGATTTTGCATCATACCTGCATGAAGGCAAGGAAAAAAAATATGAAGGGTAAGTGACACAAATTGTGATTATAGTAGTGAGTCCATTGGAAATAGGAAACACCATTAGCTACATTCTTTTGTTTCTTGCATCAATTAAATAATAGTGATGTCAATTAAATCTAGAACCACTACAACTTTTGGCAATGCTAACACAACTCCAAGCATTTAGAGTAGCCATGTTTGTTAAATACATCACTATGTTTGATACTGCACTCCTGTATCCTACATCCTAATTCACAACTAATTTAGAGGAAAACTTTGTTATAACATAGTTGGATGTGTTTCTTCATACAAACATAGAAGAGGTGCTTCTTCTTTTCCTTCTTAGAGAAAAGGGAATCAAGAGCTACAGGTAGGGACATAAATGTAACTAGTATTGCATCTATTCTAGTTCATTCCATAACATCAACTTGATACCTATATTCAGTGAACCTCGAGGCTACAATTTGTCCAATAATAGGCTATTTTTATAGAGACATGGAAATTCTTTGCAACCTCAAACTCCCTGATATTCCATCCCATAGACCATAGCCATAATGGGAGGGAGGATGATAGCTACAAAATTGTGCCATTCAATCACTGGAAATTTCAAGGATGATTTTAGGCGCTAAATTTCGCTCATGGGCTAATTTTCCATGGTTTTTCCAAAAAAACGATTCGCTATTCTAAAAATGTTTCACCCAAATTCTATAGGATAAAATTATTTTACCTTAAATTTTTTTTATACAAACTATATAGAATCCTTAGAAATTTGAATATTTTTACAAAAATATCGCCAAACATTTATAGTTGGCATATGAATGATTACTAAGATTCGCCAAGGTTTCTACATTTTAAAATAAATTTCCATCCTTAAAATCATCCTTGACTGGAATGTTAGAGATAATGAACTTGATGAATGTACCTTGGACATTGCAATGGTATTTACATTGCATAGGAGTACATGATTGTGTGGTTTCACTATATGCATACACAGAGCACTATATTTGATTATCTATATTTTAAGAGAATAGTCATAGAACTTGCTTCCCCATTTCACCCTTACCTTTCTTCCACATTCACTTAAAATTTGGACCTAGGCCAAATATGAAGGTTGAATAAACCTTTCTAAGTTTCCAATTCACAACAACCACATACATTTTGTACTTAAATTTATAAAAATCTTCTTCTATTTGATTATCATTTTGTCAGTAGAGCCAACTTCATTCTCTTATTCTTACTATGGTTTATCTTCTACTTTCATGTTTCATAATGCTTACTATATTCTTTGTTTTTCTAATGTTCACAACTCAAGAGAATATAATCATTGGACTCCCCACACAAATGTAAGTTGAAATTAACATGCCTTAAAACATACAACTCACATACTAGTAGGCTTTATTTACTCTCCAAGTGAATTAGTTGATTCGACCTTTTAACAATGGACAACTATCAATCAACGTGATCACCATGCAACTGCTATGCACAATATAAACCTTTATCTTAATGTCATGAACATTTAATATCACAACTGATAGGGATAACCACTACATTATTTGAAAAATCCAATTGAACTCAAAGTAAGCACATTTTATGTAGAATATTGATAATGAATTAGAAAAATCCAATTATATTCAAAGTGAACACATTTTGAAAGGAATATCGTTAATAAACTAGTAGATAAAATGATGCCCATTAACACACTATTTTACTTGGAAATTTCCTTTTTAACCAATTTTTTTTCTTTACATTACAATGCTAGTAATTGTTGGAGACTACTCACCTTCTTATATTCTTATAGTACCATTTGATTAGTAATTGTTTGAGAGTACAAACCTTCTTATACTACCATATAGTACCATTTGATTAATCACTGATAGCAAGAGTTATATCATAAATCTTGAGGGACCAACAATCAGTTCCATTAGGATATTAACGAGCATAATAGATTGTTTGAGGTTTTGAATCTATTTATTTCATTTAAAAAAATATAATATTAAAATGTCTAAAAATAAAATATAATATTAAAATGTTGAATATTATCATAAAGTTGAATATTATCTTATAATGAGAAAGGAAAAATGGATAACTATTAATAAAAAAAGTCTAAGCTAATAAAATAAAATCTTATGACAATTATTATCAAATAGAAAGAAGAAAAAAAGAAATGGAAAAAGTTGAAGTCTATTTTGGGCTGAATCAACTAATTTCTTCAAGAGGTAGGAGAAGTCAATCTAGCACAATCTTTTTCCTTGACTTTAAGGGGAGGACAATAATTAAAAAAAAGCAAAAGTAAGAGCATCTGGAAAAAAAATGATTGATTTCTATCAATAGACGTTTATAAAAATAATTGCTGATGAACAACTCTACCTCTCATTAAATTAAAGCTCAAAAGGTGAGTCAACAAATCCCATGCTGTATTTAACAAGAATAGGCCTGCCTGCCACCTGAAGTCTTGAGATAACAACAAATCCACCATAACAAAACCAGCTGAAATCCATTCCATCGGAATGCGAGTAAACATATCCAGCTTCAGGATTCCACCAGACTGTATGAGAGTTAAAAAGCTTCGCCCATGCGAGAGAGAGTTGGATATTGTGCAATAGCATATGGGTGAAGGCAGGAAACCGGCTTCAGATCACAAATTACAAGAAACCCTCCAGCCCATACCTCATGCAGATTCGTATCAGCTTGATGACAATCAAGCCATGTCATTTTGGAAACCTGGAAACTGATGATTAGTTTAGATAGCATGGAAAAGTACAGTGAGTAATTGAGTTAAGGATGACAGTTGGAAGAAATGTTAATTAAAGCATTGGAAGAAGTGAAGCTGGCAATAACACTTCAAATCTATTAGCCAATATGATTGTAACAAATATACATTTTTTTTTATTTTAAAATATATGAATAAAAACTTTTTAAAGTTAAACATTAGAATTTCTGAAAAAAAAAATTAAGTTAACCCTAAACTAATATAAAGTCAATGATCAACTCATTGCTATAGTCCCAAGGCTTCCGACAGGAACTAATAATGAATACATATTCTAAAATTGAGTGAACAAATCCCATTTTACATATAATAATGTGTATATATATCCCATGTTGAATAATAATAATACATATTTTAAAGTTGAGTGAACAAATCTCATTATATATATAATATATAACGAGTATATATTAAATGTATAAATTTGTGTTTATATTATTTTGTTATATGTTTAGTATGATTATAATTTATAATTTAAGGGCTTAGTTTAATATTATTATTAATAAATGTTTTCTAATTTTATTTTTATATTGATAAATGTTTAATTCTTTTATATTAAATATATTAATCAATATAAATTAATTTATTAAAAATCTCAATTATTAATTTTGAAAAAAATATATATTTGTTTTATAATTAAAAAAACAAAAAAAAAACTTAATTTAAAATTTTTTAAATGTTAATAATATCTACATACACTACCCACCCTATTTTTTATAAATCTACCTCCATACTCAAAATTTGATATAAAATAAAAAATTATATTAAAAAAAACATTTAAAAAAACACAAATATACAAATGAACAACACATATAAAAAACACATTGAAAACGGCTTGGAATGAGATATATCATAATCCCACGAAAGTACTAAGGTGGATTTGTCATCCTAATCTTTATATATATATATATATATATATATATATATATATATATATATATAAAAGAGTAGAAAGACAACCACCTTTTTCACTATATTATTATTTTTTTTATTTATGACATTTTTTTTTTTATTACTATATTGTATTTTTTTTTATTTATGACATTTTTTTATATATCTGTGGATATGAGCATTTGGAAAGTGTGAGAGTTTTGCTTTTTGGTGATGATATTAATGATGATGATTAATGTTCATTAAGATCAAATTGGTCTATTATTAAGAGGGTAAGGGATTACTTGCAATTCTTTAGAATTCTGTTTCTGTGTTCGCAAATCATTAAGATAAGCGTTCCAAGATCACCATAGTTTTGTTGAGTTAAAAGGTTAGGAAGGTTGGTAGTGTGACAAATATTTTGAAATTGAGATCTAATCTGGGTATAGGCTGGACAATCTAACAGAAAATGCTTTTCATCTTCAACCTTCTTAGTGTCACAAAGGTGACACACTCTTTCATCCCAAGGCGTTTTAGGAATGGACCAACGCCTAGTTTCACTATGGAGCTTGTGAGAATTTGTTCTTATCTTAGCAATGCCTATTTTTTCTTTACACTTGTCAAAATAGAGAGATAATTTTGGTCCTCTAGATTAGTGTTGATTACATCCTTATAATACCTTAAATTTTTTTCCCTCTAACTCTTTATCACACCACATTTTCTCCTTAAATTTTGATTTGATGATATTTTTAATAATATCCTTACTCTGCAAAATGGTGTCTTCCATGATTCCCCAATAGTTTTTCCAAGACTGGGCATCTTTATGCCATACTCACTTGAGTCAATGGTGGTTATGATTGAATTTTGAAGCAATTTTAGGAAGCCTCTTGTCTTCCATGTTGTTTAACTTGTTCTTATACATTAAGTATCTAGTCATAGACATGCTCTCAATGGGGGAAAGGCTTGCCTCTAAGATGAGGATGGGATAGGGTGTATTTCCTTTAATTTTGAGATTATAGGTTATAAAATTATTTTGTATTTTCTCTATCTTTCTCCAGGATTCACGAGAGATACCACATCTCTAGAATTCACATCCTTAAAGAATAACATGTGTAATAACAGTCTCAAAGATGAATTTCTTCTTATCCCTTATCCAAAGATCGATTGATTTACAATTGTTTTCAAACCCATAATAAGATTTCCATCCCCCAATAATCTTTTTGTCAATGCTATAATTTCGGTTGACCTTGTGGTGAATATTGATTCCAAGATCACTTCCTCTAAGTTGTTGTTGTCATATACGAAGGTACTATAAGTGATATTATTGGATTTAATGATCATTACCTTAGTCTTGTCAATAGTAACAGTCATACCCATATTGGAGCAAAAATCCTTGAGTATTCTTTGTTGGTTTTCAAGATCGCGGGGACTCCTCGACATAAGAGGGATATCAATGACATAAAGAAGAACATTGATGACTATACCAGTGAGAGTAGGGATGACAAAACCTACTTCTTCCAAGCAATCTTCTAATTTGTTAATGTATATGTCGAAAAAGGTAGGGGACAAGGGACAACCTTGCTTTATATTATAGTGAATCTCTTTCGACCAGCCCTCAATGTTTTTAAACTTGGAAATAATGTTCTCATACAACCTTATTGCAACAACCCTCAAATTTAAAGGTACTTTTATCTCTTCCAACCTATTCCAAAGGTTTTTCCTAGAAACCATATCAAAAGCTTTTCTAAAGTCAACAAGACAACAAAAAATATTGGTTTTAGTATTGTGGAAATCCTATGCAATGATCCTAAAGGTAACAATATGGTCCATAGTTGAATGATCTCTCCTAAACTCGACCCGACCTTTAACTCTTTTACCATGAATTTCTATCCAAAGGCTAATCTTCTTTTACAAAATAATTCCATAAAGCTTGGCTAAAATCGGGTTAATCATAATGGTCATATAATTAGAGGGAATGTTTCTATCCCCATTTTTAAAAATAGGAACAATGAAGCTTTGCATCCAAGGTTTAGGGAAAACTTGCTTGACTGTTAAATTGAAGAACTTGTGTATGTGAGGGATGAGGATAGGCCCTTCGATTTAA
Source organism: Picea sitchensis (assembly GCA_010110895.2). Taxonomy (NCBI): domain Eukaryota; kingdom Viridiplantae; phylum Streptophyta; class Pinopsida; order Pinales; family Pinaceae; genus Picea; species Picea sitchensis. Next base: position 532,312 of record SNQJ01S0001740.1, read on the forward strand.
AAAATTTCAACTTGGTAACCTTCAATGTCCTTAGCTTTCCCATTTGCAAGCTGCTTAACCTCGAACTCTATGTCATCCAAAGAAAAAACTTCATCCTTTGGACACAAATGGAATTAAATACCATTGTGTAGAAAAAAAATATTTTCCATAAATTTTTATTATAAAATTAAGGTTTGATTTAGACGACATTCTAATATGTTTAGTAAAAACAAGTTTTTTTTTAAGTACAACATAAAAGTTTGAATATAAGTATTTAGTTAATGAGAAAGTTTGAATATAAGTATTTATTTAATGAGAAAGTGGGGAGAGTTTTCCCTGGTTGATATGTGAGCATATACTTATTTAGTTAATGAGAAAGTTTGAATATAAGTATTTAGTTAATGAGAAAGTGGGGAGAGTTTTCCCTTGTTGATATGTGAGCATATTTCATTGTGTATGTATGAGGTATGGTATGTTCCGGGTTTTATAATAAAGATGTTTTAATATAATTGATTAAACATGACTTTATTTCTAAGTTGTAACTTAATATTTTGTTTATCAAATTTTGGCTTAGTGATAATTTGAAACAATTATAATAATAATGACTAAAATTTAATTGTCGATAGATATGATCCACAACCTACATGACTAAAACTTAATTGTCGATAGACATGATCCACAAACTACATGGTGGACATATTAGTAGAGCCTTATGTAACGACTTCACCACATTAATTATTGTAATGACCTAAATGTGTTTGATATATAGTCTTTGAGCTAAATAATGTAAAATCTTGTCAGCATGATAACAAAGAAGTACGTTGGGTGAGGTGGTGGTTAAAAAGATGGAACCAAGTGAGATGATTATGGTGGATTTGAATATTCACATGGAACTCTATCACGATCTGCAGTAGTGGCATTTAATCAACTCGACCTTGAGCCAACCCCAAATCCCCTCCCTGGTGCAAATACAATTGGAGTTTTAGCAGATCCAATTGGCTGGGCGTAAGCATCGTTATTCACGCTGTCCCTTATAGGTCAAAAGCTTGCATATCCAGGGCTGGCTATAATGGGTAAAAATTACCACTTAATATATAATTAAAAAAAATACATTAGTAATTTCCTTGATAGTGCAAAGGAACACATTAATAATGCTATGCGACATAATATAATGGCGTAGGATATTCATTCTATGAAATGGAGTCCGATGGGAGGTCTTCGACACCGGGACCCCATCCCGTAGAACGAACAAGCGACCGCCAAAAAATCCCCCCATCCACAAGGTCCCATTCTGCCCGGGCCCACAACGCCACTCCACAATGCCCTGTTCTGCCCCTCTGCAATGCTCTGTTCCGCTAGTCCCGTCATTGTAGTTGGACATCCCCTTAGGAATTCAATGTAGGGTGGCAGATGGGCATCTGCTACAAAACTCCTCCCGCGCCCCTCCTCCCCTATTTCAAATCGGGATTGGATTGCTTTGGAGACATGCTCCTTCTTTGCATAAACTAAACCACCTCTTACCTGAAATGGACTGCATTATCCTGCACGTAATCCTGCATGGTGATTTTCTCAAAGATTGTATGCCAAAATGATTGTATGCCCAAATGTTTTTTCGACCTTGGTGACTATAAGAATATTGTTTGCATATAATTCATGTTTCTGAGAACTCAAGGTGAATGATTATGTTTGGATACTGACTTCGTCAATTGTTGATAGGAAAATACGACCACATTATTGCAAATAGTATGCCGATGCATATTTTACTCGACACACAATCCATTATTGATTGACTAATAATCATATATTGTGGATTTATTAATGGTATCTAGTCAACCTTGGAATGTGTAATGTCTAATTGGATACCGACTTCGTCGATTCTAAGTTTCGATCGACAAACACGAGGCGAGGAATATTAATTTATTAGAGGATAGCCACAGATAGATCTTGTTTGGATATCCATGAATATTGTTTGGATATTTCACATAGATCTTGAGGATAGCCATAGAGCCAAATTTAAATGTCGGAACTAGTTGGGGTATCTAATGACCGTGTTGGTCATCTCCACTCTATTAGGCCCAAAATTCACTGATACCCATAGATAACTGATTTCCCAGTGACTCTTTACCTCCAGTTATGCCCAAGGATCACATAGATCTCGAGGATAGCCACAGAGCCAAATTTAAATTTCGGAACTAGTTTGGGTATCCGATGACCGTGTTGGTCATCTCCACTCTATTAGGCCCAAAATTCACTAATACCCACATACAATTGATTTCCCAATGACTCTTTACCTCCAGTTATTCCCAAGGATCATTCCAATTGCTAATTATACATATACCAGGTTCATTTCCTAAGCCCTTTGTAAATTTTACCTTACAGATTTATTACTTTGTATTCGATCACATTTATGGATTGAAGTTTTGTTCTCTTTTCATATTACTCTATGTTGATGACTCCTTATTATTAGATTCAAGCTCTCGTAAATTGATCAACTAGACTGATCAAATTGATTTTAAATAGAGACAAATCATAAATGAAATGAATTTTTTGTCTATGGGTTTCATTCCTTTGTCATTGTCAAGAATAAGGAATTTGTCTTTCCATTCTTTGATCTGCTCATATCAGGCATAGCACCTACTTTGTAAAGGACCAAAATAATCATGGATAGAGAACCCGAGATAAGACTTATTTTCATGAAAGTCAAGAGGGCTCTTTTGAATTCATGGACATAGTTTCTACACTTTCACCCTATCCTTTCAGTCCATCAGAGAATACAAAATTTAAATGTCCCCTTCATCCCAAAGAACATCTCACATCCTTGAGAGGATGAGAGTTACATCCTATTATACTATGAAAAAAACATTTGCACAATGCTTCTATCTTCCATATCAACACAAAAGAAAGAAAAATAATGAAATTTCCTTATCATACAATGAGTTGAGAATCTTTGCACCAAGTGCAATTCCCGAAGAACACCAGAACCTATTGAGGGACAGAGATATTTGCTTCAATGGTTAGAATAACCCATTTTTTGGCAAACTAACTTTCCAAAGTTGAAATTACACTTCAGACCATGATCTCATAGAAAGGCAGACAAATTAGCTACAATAATATAATTTCAAATGGTATAGCCTGTGTCTAGAATGCTAAATGGCATCATGGTCAAGCAAATGAATGTTGCATCACTCTATGTTGTTGTGTCATGTCATGGTTGATCTATGATAGAAAATGTATTCTATTTGAGAAGTTTCATATTTCATGTGTCCATGGTTAGGATGCTATAGAAATCATATGCAAGAACAAACATATGAAAAATAAAAATTTCTCCTTGTTGCTGATGTTGTCTTTGCATTTTACATGTCTCACAATAACTATAAGGAATCTTCTTTCATTACCGTGCAATTGGAAATATACAAACCAAGAAATTGTCATTGTTTGTTGACCACAACAACAAAAAAACAACACAAAATTCAGATTCGAGCTGTCGTAAATGGCTCTTTGTGTTGCTGGTATATTTCCTCCCTTTTGTGGTGCAGGGAACTATCTCATTAGACCCTTTTTCTCATGAGACCTTCACGTTATGACCAACTGCTAAGACAATTGATGCTTAACATTATCTTCAAGTAAACATGTTCATGACCGAGCACTTATGTTTAGCGCTAATCTCGTCACTCCAATTAAAGTCTTTTGTAGTTACCAGTGCACGATCTCTCCTCTATCATCATGGGTAGACATTTTTTTATTGCAAATCTTGAAGCATTTTGAACTGTAGTTGAGTAGTTGTCTTTATACGCCCTAAATTTTATTAGTGCAAATATGTTACTATTTTTTCATATTGGGAATATTTGGATATTTGGAGCCTGTTTATAAATGCTATATTGGTCTCCATATCCATTTCTTCTAGTCTTTAGAGTAGGATTTTTTTATGCTAGTTTAATCTTCTAATGCTGTAAAAAATAGGTGGTTAATGAACCAAAAGTTAACAGGAACACTGTGGCATTTAATGTAGCCAAGAATGAATTTGTTGGAGTTTTTTATTTTTGCAAACTGCTGTGGATATTCCAATGGAGAGTCCATCACAATAGATCTTAAATGCTATTGTGAATCCATGAGGTTATGGTCTATATGTGGTCACTGAGAATATACAACCCCAGTGTGCGGCCTCATTAGTTGCATATCTTGAAAAGTGGGGGTATATTACTTTTGTGTGTATTGTAGATCTGTAGTTGATCCCTGACAAAAACATTTTGAGCTTAAATGAACATAAGAATGACGAACTTCCTTTGTCCATGTCAAAGACCATAACCCACCATCAAAATAATCGAGGTTGTGAGTTACAATCAAAGTAATTTAAAAGACAAATAAAAATGAAGGGTAGGTGCACCATACCCTAATTCAATTTGAGAAACTAGAGAAGTATTCTAGCTCCTCAATATTCGAATGGCATACACCTTGAAGTGAAAAACAACCAGAGGTGCAAGATAAGTCGAGATAAGGTGGAATATTGAAAAAAAATTCAAATATATTGCATCTGTTCTCTCCCTACTTACCAAAATAGAAGCAGTTCCAACCTAATGAATAATCAATGATGGTGAATTGACACAAGGTCACTTTGCACAAGAAATCAAGTATTTATTGGCTTCAAACAAGATATTCTATCAAATATCACAACATCGTATCCAAGTGATGATGCACCAGGGTTGCAATATTTTAAAGAATCTGATATGCTAAAGTGACTTGGCATGGTTGTTTATGTTTTAACTTTGAAACAACACTTAGAAAAAACTCCTAACAGTTTTCAAGCTATGCATTTAAATGTTTACTTAGCCTCTATTATGACATTGCTCAAATTATATGTAAATTCATGTTACTATATGCATTTAAATTCAAGCTTATGACTTTATTTCTAAATGCCTATTTTCTGATCAAAATTTGTTGTTTGTCTTTTCTTTAGCTCCTTTGAATCATAAAGAATGGTGCAGAAGTGGACATTGTCCATTGAAGTGTCTTGTTACCCAAACCCTGGTCAAGCGGTGATTACATATGTCCTTCGCAATAAAACACTAAATCTTGTCCTACAAAGTCAGAGAGAAGTTTATGGGTGGACTACCAATAATGAAGCATACTATATTTCCCTTGTTGAAGAGATCAAACAATGAAAAAACATGGTGCCAATAATATTGTTGTCTTCACCTAATCAGAACTGATATGTAACCAAATGAAAGGAATTTATCAAGTTCGAAAAGACAATCTAAAACTTCTTCATAGAGAATCAAGAATTGTTGTTTCTCAGTTCCACTCTTTTACAATAAATTACCATGCAGGTATAAAGAGGATGTCTAATGATCTAGTATCTGGAGCAGTGTCAACTATAGGTGGGGGTGTCAAAAATGACTTGGTATCGATGTCTACTCCAACAAAAGTCATTCATGGACATTGATATAGATCCCCAATGTGTGGATTTTTTTCTTGTTATGATTGTTGCTATGTCTTTCATGCCATTGTTGGTTCACTAGTGGATAATGGAGAAATTTACCAGTACTTATTGTTGAGAAGATACCTAAATGGTTAGAAGTCTTCCATTTCTATTGGAAAAGTAGCAAATTAAGGTTGCAATTCTAGTTGAAAAGAATAGGTTTTTGAAGTTTTTTGTAAGAGATCAATGTTTTTGAATTAGTTCCATGACATGTCCTTCGAGTAAATAGTGAAGTAAGGTGTGATACATGTTGTTTGTTCTTTGTGCAAGGTTCTATGTGTTTGTTGTGAATAATTCCACATGTATAACATTTTTGAGACAAAGGTGGTTAATGATGCATTATTGTAACAAATTTTTTTCTAATATAGATGCTTCGTTATGTTGCAAGTCCTTGAGTTGATGTGATTGTCTATTATTATTTATTTGGAACTATGTATAAATGCACTTTTAAGAGTCCTTCAATGTTTTGTTTAATATTAATGTGGAACTCTGTACTGGTCCGGCCTGAATTTGATTATAGAATTTCTCATTGTGATTTTTGGTTGCCCATTCCAATTATGAGATCATTTTCTTACCAATTTTTGGTTGAAAGGAGTATTCATATATAATTCCATTTTTGTTCATCAAGTATATATATTTTCACCTTGATTTGGGAGGTTCACATATTGTATCCGCTTACAAAATTTCAATCGTAGTAGTGTATTTCAAAACAAAAACTGATGTGTATGTCAAAGCCATTTCTGACCACATATATGGGATCAAATAAAAGAACACTTATGTATTCCTTCCAGAAAATACAAAACTTCAAACAAAGATCTGTCTAGTAGTCATAGTGTTAGTCACTATGTGAAACTTAGTTTGTTAACATGGAATTATGTGTATTTATGAGTTGGTCTAAATGTTTCTTTGTTAGTATTTTTCAAATAAATTGGCTACCTTGTGTAGCTAAGGAGATAAAACATTATCCAGTTACTTTGTACCAACATAATTTAGTTCGAGTCCATTCTACAACAAGATATTCAAATCAAGTTTCAAAGGTTGTTGTTGCACTGCTTGTGTGAAGGAAATGTATTATACATGAAAATCGCTACTAAATCTTATCGTAGCTCTCTTTCAAAGCAAAATCAACAGGTTTAGTGAAAAGCGCTACAAAATGACATTGGAGTGCCAATATAAAAGGAGCTAGTGAAAAATTCAGGTAGAAAATCAAATCACTTAACGCAACCTTAATCAAATAAAATCAAATCAAGTGCAATTCTAGTGCAATGAAAATAAAATCAAATCACTTAATGCCACATAATCATCCCGTAGAAATTTTCTCGGACCTTCTAAATTAAAGGAAAATTTAGTAAAAGAAGTGGGTTCTACAAGTCATCTTTGACAATCCATTTGCGGTATTTTGACTCTTGGAAAATATGACAATTGAAATTACCCAGCCTACACAATTGGCCTTTGACCCTTTTGATAAGATGATCTAGAACCAAATACAAATACCTGCTCTGCCCTGAAATCCAATTAATCACCAATTGAGAATCACAAATATTTGACTATTAAGGATGCCTCTTTCCACTGCAATGTACACCACCTCTTTGACTCTTTTGATAATATGATCTAGGACCAAATATAAATGCCTGCTCTACCTTGAAATCCAGTTAATTGCCAATTAAGAGTGAAAAACATTTGAGTATTAAGGATGCCTCTTTCCACTGCAATCTCCACCACCAACAACATGAATTCCTTAACCTCATTCACATTATTAGAACCGAACGCCAATCCATTGGAAAATGATAAAGAGTTTTTATTTGAGAAGTAGAGGACCCCTCCCATCCCACAGTTTCCTGGATGTTCTTCAGAGGCACTATTGAAAAATCCTCAAGGCCTGGCCTTGTCAATCTAGGGATGCATATTCTGCCTTTGGATTTTGAAAACAATCTTCTTCTTGTACCCTTCAAAAGGATATTTTATTTTTCCTTTGAAAACATATTTGATATCCTAAAAAGGATGTAAGGGGGAGATCGATTCTTCCTAAAAAAGCATCCCATTTCTAGTTCTTCAAATGGCCCAACATACCAGTAATGGTAGTGCTTCAAATTCTTACAGCCTTTTGTTTTCCCACCAAGATTTAAGAATACCTTATAAGGGTTGACCTCTCCAACTTACAACCCCTCTTTATAGTGTCAGTGATGCATCCAAAACTTCCAGTGAGAAGTGACAACAAACCAACATATGATAAACATATTTTGAAGCACCTCTACACAATGGACATCGACTAGGCCCCTCAAGGGATATTTTAATAAAATTGTTCCAGATAAGGGCTTTGTTATAGAGAGCCATTTTCTTAAACCTTCCACTATAGAAGAAATATTGGGGGTGACAAAGGATGACCCTAGCTTAGTCTAGTCCTCTTGTAGGATGGAAAAAAGGTGAAGTAGAACCATTAATCAATGGCGAGAAAGAAATACAAGAGTAATATCCCTCCACGCAATTAACAAATTCAAAAGAGAAACCTAATTGCAACGTCATTCACAAGAGAACACTAATAGCTTGTCTCATTGGCTTGCAGGATGCACCTTATTCTTATGCCCGCTGAACATAGATATTTCCCTAGTTCAAAGAGATCTCCCTAATTTTGACATTGTAATTAAATGGAAAAATGAAAGGTACCTTGGTGTTGGGTATGTGTTATATTCTTTTCCCGAGTAGTAGTGTCTACGTTGCGCCAGGTGCACAGGGGGGAGAAATCCTCCCACGTGGGGGTTCGGGGGCAACGCCCCCAAGATTTTTTTTTTGCCTCGGGAACCATGTCACATTTTTGGGCGGTTTTTTGGCACATGGTTTTTGCCGATGGTTTTCT
>SNQJ01S0001740.1:540630-605060 GCA_010110895.2 Picea sitchensis
TGAAGAACATTGTGTACTATTTTCATATCTTTATTCATTACATGCACATAGTTATGATTATTTCAAGTTAGGGTTGTTGACTAATCCAAAACTAGTCATGTGAGACTAAAGTAAAGTTTGATGAAAATGCTAGTCTCTTGTTGTTAAAGTTAATGAAGGTTTGCAGGTATGTGATCATATACACTAGGTCTATTACAGATTTACAAATCAAATTTGGATGATGAAATTGATGAGGGCTTTTGGTTGAGGTACATGTTGGGTACATGGTTGAGACAAGTAGTTGATGAGTTGGCACATACATGAGGTGTATAGTTGATGATGTTGGTACATATTGATGAGTAGTTTATATATGATTGGTACATACTTGGTACATGGTTGGAGGCACTTGTTAGTAGTATTGTTAACACATGGTTTATGGATGATGTAGCATACTTGTATTGGTATATTATTAGAAGCACATATTGATCTTGGTGATAATTATGAGTTGTTGTGTTATGATTGGTTGATGCACTTGTTTATGGTACAAGTTGATTATAGGTTGTTTTGTATAGGTTGGTGCATGGTTGATGCACTTTTTTATGGTACAAGTTGACTACAGGTGGAGGTACAGGTTGGTGCATTGTTGATGCACTTGTTTATGGTATAGGTTGGTTACAGGTTGGTGCATGGTTGATGCACTTGTTTATGGTATAGGTTGATTACAAGTTGAGGTATAGGTTGATGCATGGTTGATACATGGTTCAGGTTATTTTTACAAGATGTTTAGTGCAGGTTGACTGGTACAGATTTACAACAATATATCTCACAGTGATAGTGTGACAGTGGTTCCATCATTCTACTTCTACGTCAGGGCGGTTGGATGGGGAAAGGATAGGTGGTTTTAGCCACCTTCCGGTTGTAGCCAGAGAACATAGGGGGTTGTAGCTTCCTTCTGGTTGTAGCCAAAGAATTGGGGAGTTGGAGCTTCCCTCAAGTTGTAGCCTGATAAATTATGGGGTTGGAGCCTCCTTCTAGTTGCAGCTGGTAAACAAAGGAAGTTGGTGCTTCCAATGAATGTAATTCTTAAATACATATAAGAAAAAACATTCCCTGGTTTTCTCCCACTTTGGGTTTCCATGTAAAACACTGGTGTACTGTGTATGTGTGCGATTTCTCTTTTTTTCGTTGTTTATTTACTCTGCAACTATTGGATGATAATTCTATATTGATATAACACTTGCATTTTATGGTGAAAAAGGATTACATTGCTCTATTACTAATTCACCCCCCCTCTCAGTAATCCAACAACGAGGACAAACCCACTTATTGAGGTGTGGAAAATGAAATGGTTCATTTTCAGATGCATAATCAATTTCCAATATGCCACTTTTGTTGCTTCTTTTGTTTTTCTTTTTAGGGCTATGGAAGCTCTTCTTCCTCTTCAAATATGTCTCCAAAGTGCCCAACCCAAGAGAGAAATCATAATCCATGATGTCAAGATTGTTGGCATCATTCAACAGTCTTTTCACCAAACCAATCAACTGTTTGGTCTTTCTCAAAGTGGCAGGAGGACTGTTTCGAAGCCACTCTAAGTATCCAAACAAATCCTCTCTAGCCAATTGAAGTCCTTTGACATCTCGATCAACATTTTCTCTAGCCATAATAGTTGTGTTAGCATCTAGATCAAGGCTTGGAGCCTCTATACTTATATCAGGAGGCACATTGAATGAATTGAGTGTTGCATCTTGGTCCAATAAAGGGTTTGAATCCCCTAAAGAAGAATACAACCAATCCACCTTTATGCCATGCTTACAAATGTTGTCGTGAATAGACCATGGAAAATCACAAGCTATAAAATTGGTACGATACCAAGTGACAAGATATTGCTTATTGAGCTTAGTTTGACTTCTAACCCAACAAGTGTGAGATATACTCTCATGAGGTTTGCAATCACTATTTGAAATTCTTCTAGCCTTTTCTATTGTTGATTCAAGCTGCTTCTCTTTCTTGTAGTTGTTCAAATACCCTTCTTTTTTCAAAATTTCCTTGAATCAGTAAAAAGGTTCCACATTTGTCAAGAGGATATAGAACAACCAATCCATCCTATGGGCACATTTTTTTCTTCGATAAGATAGAAAGTTTGTGTTCAAGTAACTATGGTATGACTCAACAACAATGTTTGTCTCTTGCTTTTCATGGGTAAAATCTCGATAGCCTTTGACCCACATCCCTAAATATAAAAAACCAATTTAGTGGAGATATCTCATTTTTATGAAACAAAAAAATGGAAACACAAGAACGATTATGTGGACTTACTAATCTTATCACCGGTAACCAAATTCTTCTAAAAATAGTCCAAAAAATTCTCTTCATTTGTGAATTTGATGAAAACACGATTGATTGCATTGCCGACTTCATCTTTGGAACAATTCTTCATGATACAGACTAGCTCATTGAACATATCTTTCGCATTTTCTAGACTATTAGCCAAACAATTCACATTTTTTATCCATGCCCTCTATACATGCCAAACACACAAGATCAGTTCGATCCTTGTGATCCTCCTGCCACATTCAATTCATTTTAGGTGAGACAATTTTCGTGTAAATATAAGTTACAATGTAAAATAACAAATTTGAATTTATGTCAAAGAGACAATTTCAGCCAATGTATCATCAACCATGAAGGCATTCACTTTCCAATCAGGACGTATTTGGTAACACTTATGCATGAGGTGCTCCAACCATAGTGCAATATCTTCTGATGTGTTTGATGATGCCACCACCCATGCTACTGGCACCCCACTTTGTTGTTCATCAAAAGCCATGAATGTGTACACCTGATACTGTCATATTAAAAAAACATATGTAGTCCAATTTAGGTCACCAATAATACTAAACTAGCCAACTCAAATGGTTATATTAAATCAATCATTGACAACACACTCACCCCATATTTATTTGTATTGAATGTTGAATCCATGGCTATTATGCTATTATGAGATAGCCTGACCATGGTATCCAATATCCATTTTGTTTGGATTCCATCTATGAAAGGGAAATTTCCACCATTGGGCTTCTGGTAAAAGAAAAAATCATCCTTGTGTTTTTCATACCAAATGTTCACACTCTTTTCATCCTTTTTGTTCAACTAGTAGTTCCTCTTCATCAAACGATTCTAGATATTCACAACATCTTTTTTGCATAAGAAAAAGTCCCTATCTCGATCTACCACATCCATGTCAACATATTTCTTTATGCGCACTTTACACACTGTGTCAATAGGCACTTCCAAAAAAAAACAACTTTCCACATATGAAACCATGTCCCTTGAAAGCCTTGGCTTATGCTTGGACCTAGACTCACCTGAAGTGTCATGTTCGCCATGACAGGGTCATCCATTCTCATCTTCATGCTCATACATGTTATATGTCAAAATTTCTAATTAGGGCTTTGAACCATAACCTTTACTATAAAATGGCACTGACAACACTTCTTTTGCACAAATGATTGTGTTGTCTCTTTTCCTCTATTGTCATGTGGGCCATATGAGCAAGCATAATCGCATAAGAAATTGTGAAATTTTAATACATATGATAAATAATAAAGTTCTATTGTTACCAAAAAATAATGAATAAACTTTTAAAATACTTACAACTCATATATCTTGACAACACTAGCCCTTGAGGTTGGGGGTTTGTTTTGTCGGTGAATGAAAGTGCATAGAGCTATTGGATTCTTTTCTTATCCTCTAATAAAGTTAGGAACTCTAAGTAAAGGGATTCTTGCAACTCGATCAATGCTCAATTTGTTTCCATATACTTCAAACCATACCAAATCTTCATTAGAAAAGATGATGTTGTCTTTTGGGTCTTACACCTAGAGGTCCACGATAGTCTTCCATTTCTTTAACATTTTGTATCAATGTCTACAAACAATGTGCAAACATATTAGGAAAAATGTAACACCATTCAAAAGATTTCTAAAGAACTCAATTAGAAATGATAATATTCTAAAGAACTCAATTTATTACCATAAACAAACACTTTGCTATAAAAAACACACACTCTGCATTGATATAATTCTACATGAGTGGTTCCATGTGACTTAAACCTTGGTTGAGTAGTTGAAAGTATTCTTTCTTCTCCTGTCGATAGCAACAGTTGTAGACATACAAGTCTGTCTAGTCAACACATGAATAGGGTTGAGTTGCTTGTCCCATTATTCATTAACTTACTCTTGAAAATATTCACATTGGTTAATCTTTTAGGGGTTTAGTTGGTGGGCCTCCTGGCAACTTCCTTTCTTCTCCAATCTTCTGTATTATTTCCTTTCTCAACTTGGACTCTCAAGCTTGGATTTTGATAGTTTCCCACAGTTCCCTATGTGTCATTGAGAAAATTGTTCAGGGACTGCTACTCTTAGCAGGAAAATCAGGTGTTTAATATTTAGGAATCTTTATTATTATTATAATAATAATCTAATCTAAGGTCACAACCTAGCTAGATGAAAAACATTACGTATGAAACCCCCTTTTTTATGGGATGTGGGACCCCCTACACACAATGATTTGAATGCTTAGTCTATGGAGGTGTACATACCCTACCCCCATTCATATTCAAACTCGTGACCTCCACATAGGAAAAACATGTTCTTAACTATTAGGCCCACCCACCCAAAGCACATGCAATTTATGGCCAAATATATACAAGAATTTTGAAATCGCATTTTTGAATTTAAATGAAACCTGTGAGTATTTGATGTAGAGCAACACTTGGAAAGTAATATATTTCCAAATTTCATTTTTTCTTGATCCTTGGACTCCTTTTCTATGATTTATAATTTTTGGTGTCAACTGTTTCTTTTCACATTTGATGGGTGAAAATACATCTGATAGTATTTCATGTAAAGAAACAATTTGCAGGAAATATATCTTCAAATTCCATCTTTCCTTGACTTGTTCCTTGATTCTTTTTGTTTGTTTTCTAATGTGGGTTTATAATTGGCATGCTAAATTTCATGGTAAAAAATATGGGAGTATTTAAGAGAGCACAACATAAGATGTATCGCCACTCTTTTCTAAAATTGGAACTCACTGTCCTTTAAATGTTGATGTATTAGGCTTTAATCTAGGCTCATAAGTTGTTGAATAATGCTTACTTCTTTCGTTTTGTTTCTTCAAAGCGTAAGGATAAGATAGAAACTGGAAACAAAGAACTAGTCTAGACATTTCAAATACAGTTAACTCAACAACTTGAAGTGTTTCATAAGACTGTTGAAGGTTCTGTGAGCCAACAACAACGACAACTACAAACTATGGAAGATCAAATGCAATCCTTTGTCTCTACAGAAATTGAGGTAGGTGAAACACTCATCCAACAACCTTATAATGTTTTGGTAGTTGTTTCACCTCTTTGAAATTAGCTAGTTCTGATGTACAATTGCACTGTTGTCACATGCTACAGAAGATCTCAGAAACAAGGTTGAGAAGTTGAAGACAATCTATGGCTCTGGAGTCAGGGTCCTACATGACCTAGCTAATGCGCTTGATGAAAATTCCATGTCTACTCTTGGAAGGCTCAACTCAACAATATTTATGCATGCTTCTACTCTTGAGAATGTAAGACTTCTTGACATCTTCTATATAATATTTTCAAGGATTGGATCAATGAAAAATCTATTCATGTGCTTTTGTTCCTTATTAATATTCATTTTGTGCCATGGAGATGGTGGGAAAAATGTTCTATATGCAGAGGCATTGCTGGGTGAACTTCATAGTGCTATGTCCAAGAAAGAGGCCACAATGGCTTCATATTCCCAACAATAGTGGGAGGTTGTCACATATCCAATCGTTCTTTAACTTTTGAACTATTGTATGGGAGTCAAATCCTTTCACAAAATTCAAGTCAACTACTATCAAGTTGACAATTTTATATTTCAAAATTCCATGAGTGTAGGCAATTCAAAGAACCATAGAGTCCACAAGGATGATTTCAAAGGTCAATACAGTTTTATTTGCAACACTTGAAAGACATTCATCTAAGCTTAGTTAGTTTGTGGAAGAAATGTAAATAGTTCATGACAAGAAGTTGGAGGATCTTAAAAGAAAATTTGAGGTAGACTAATTTCTTAGTCTAGATCCTTTTTTCCTTCTGAACTAGTTATTTTATTATGTTCATGCTACTATTTGGATGAAATATTTTTAATGCAAATAAATTTTCAAAGGAATGCACTGCAAATGAGGAGAAGAAACTCTTGGAGAATTTTTCTAAAACGTTGGCAGGTTCGACAACTCAAAAATAAAAATTGGTTAGTCTCTTAATGTTTCTTTCCTATTTAGTATATACTATATTGTATATGTGACTTATTTTTAATGCTCATTTTAGATGCCTGTACTGCCAATTTGTATTTCTAACCAATTTAACATAAGAAATTGCATGCGTGTTAATGAAATTACTCTGCTCCTTATGAGGTTTCAACAAAAATCATCCTTTTAGGTCCAAATCCATACGACAATTCAACAAAAATATGCCCATAAAGTGTTTGGAAAATATTCTCCAGGTTCCTAAATGAATGAAATCCATAAATCTCCCCAAAACCGTTCTTGGATGTTCTTCAAACAATTCTTATGCTCTAAAAATCACCAGTAGACTTGACACCATTCCTTGTAACTGTCCATGAATTATTAACAATGACTTGGAATAGAGCATCATCTTTCATGATTAATGCAAACTAATTTTGTGATTTTTTGTTTTGTTGCCGTGGTCAACAAACAATGACAATTTCTTGGTTTGTAAATTTCCAACTGCACAGTCATGAAAGCAAATTCCTTACAGTTATTTTTAGACATGTAAAATGCAAAGACAACATTAGCAACACAGAGAAAGATTTATTTTTCATATGTTTGTTCTTGCATATGATTTCTATAGCATCCTAACCATGGACACATTAAATATGGAATTGCTCAAATAGAATACATTTTCTATCATAGATCAACCATGACATGACACAACAACAGAGAGTGATACAACATTCATTTTCTTGACCATGATGCCATTTAGCATTCTAGACATAGGCTATACAATTTGAAATTATATTACTGCAACTAATCTTTTTTCCTTTATGTGAGATAATGGTATGAAGTGTAACTTCAACTTTGGAAAGTCAGTTTTCCACAAAATGGGTTATTATAACCATTGAAGCAAATATCTTTGTCCCTAAATAGGTTCCAGTGTTCTTCGGGAATTACACTTGGTGCAAATATTCTCAACTCAATGTATGATAAGGAAATACCATTATTTTTCTTTCTTCTGTGCTGACATGGAAGATAGATGCATTGTGCAAATGTTTTTTTCATAGTATAATAGGATGTAACTCTCATCCTCTCAAGGATGTGAGATGTTCTTTGGTATGAAGGGGAAATTTAAAATTTGTATTCTCTAATGGTATAAGGGGATATGGTGAAAGTGTAGAAACTAGAATTCAAAAGAGCCCTCTTGAATTTCATGAAAATAAGGCTATCTCAGGTTCTCTATCCATGATTATTTTGGTCCTTTACAAAGCAAGTGTTATGCCTGATATGAGCAGATCAAAGAATGGAGAGACAAACTACTTACTCTTGACAATGACAAAAGAATGAAACCCATTGAACAAATTTTCATTTCATTTATGATTTGTCTCTATTTAAAATCAATTTGATTAGTCTAGTTGATCAATTTATGAGAGCTCAAATATGACAGTAAGGAGTCAACAACACAGAGTAATCTGAAAAGAGAACAAAAATTTGATCCATAAATGTGATCGAATACAAAGTAATAATTCTGTAAGGTAAAATTTACAACGGGCTTAGGAAATGAACCCGGTATATGTATAATTAGCAAGTGGAACGATCCTTGGAAATAACTGGAGGTAAAGAGTCATTGGGAAATCAATTATCTATGGGTATCAGTGAATTTTGGGCCTAATAGAGTGGAGATGACCAACATAGTCATCAGATACCCAAACTAGTTCTGAAATTTAAATTTGGCTCTGTGGCTATCCTCAAGATCGATGCGATTGGCTATCCTCAAGCTCTATGCGATCCTTGGGCATAACTGGAGGTAAAGAGTCACTGGGAATCAATTATCTATGGGTATTAGTTAATTTTGGGCCTAATAGAGTGGATATTACTAACACGTTCATCAGATACCCCAACTAGTTCCCACTGAAGTCATATAGGTATTGGTTCAATGAATGATAGCAACAACTTAGGAAAGATGCGACTATGAACTGATGTGTTCAAGTATTCTACACGATCCGCCAAATGTGAAAGTATACATCATGTGAATAAATGAGTTGAGGTCGAACACACTAAGAATTCATTTGATTACCGTTCATTAAGGTATATCGTTAACAAACACGAGACAACCTACCAATAATGAAAGTAGGTATCAAGGCACCGGGTAAATTATTACAAGTGTGAATAAAGGAGTTGAGTTCGAACACTTGAAGAATCCATCAATCAAGAGACATTGATGTATTCCCAACTGTTGATGGTGAGAGAACCTACCACTGATGATTTCAAGCCTCTAGGTACTCATAGGACTCTAGGTATCGTTTCCATAATAAATGAGTTGAAGTCGATGGAAGGAGACTCATTGAAAGGAGAGAATTAAAGAATATCTCATCAGTCAACATGAGGTACAAAGCAGGATCTTGATGATTTGGAGGAACTCAGATGAAGAACATGTTCATGAACCAACGACCCTATGTGTCTTTCACATGCACCATATGCAAGCAGTGCACACAAAATATCCTCTGAATAACATCCAATAAGGAAAACTACCTACAAAGGCGAGAAAACCACCAATAAGGATAATGGCATTCAAGAAACTGCATGAATCCTAATGTGTGAATAGATTTCTTTGCTTCAAACATAAGGGAAATCCCCCCAGTCAACGAGCAATGAGGAGATGTTGACTATTGGGTTCAAGGTTACCTACCCATAATGAAAGTAGGACCAAGGTGCATGGTAGGACTATAACTTCATGTAACTCTGAGACACATTGAGGGTATGGCCGACATGCAAAGTCAAGAGTTATGAGAAATGGCCGACACAAGATTATAGACATCCTTTGAACAAGAGCATGAGACATATGGAGGACTCTGACAACATAAACTCAATGATGAAACTTTGTGATGCAGGAGGCACCAATCAAACTCTCCATAGGGACTGGAAGATTAACCAGTCGAAGGAGTAAACTCTAAGTAACGAGCTCAACTTCCTAAGGTCATGCTAAACCCAAAATTTGTATGACAAGTGGAATCAAAGGTTTGTGCTCTCTTCAAAGGTGACATGACTACTGCTAATATGAAATAATTTTCTTTTCCTACCCATCTTTTTTTGTTTCTTCATAGGAAAATGATTGCTATGATACATAGGAGGAAATGAGTGTCACGCGTAAGAAACTAGTTCCAACAGTGGAACATACCTATGCTCAATTCAAGGGGGTGGATGCATGATATGGATACTCAGGGGAATGTTTCCTTGTAGGGTACGGGGTGTCAAGCTGCAAAGGATATAAATAAGGCTCTGATTGGCTTATGATGCAAAATGCCAGGGTAATAGGATTATAACGTGAAAGAGGGAACTAGCAATAGGCTCAAAACTGCAATCAAGAGGATGAGATTCAATTACAACTTAACTCCAAATAATTTCCTTTTTTGTAAATTTAGTCCCCTAGGCTTGAAAAAGTATAAAACAATACCTAGGAGAACTCTTCTAGCCACTAGTGACTAGAGTATTCCTTTTTCGAAATTAGTCTACTTGGTCCGAAAAAGGGTTAAACTTACACCAAATAGACATCCTTTCATATCCAATTAACAAATGTGAAAGAGACAAGTTCACTCGGAAATCTTCTTTCTTTTTGAGAGATTCGGGAAAGGAGTTTAAAAAAGACTCGGAGGATGTTGTTCTAAGTAGAATATCATGGGGGAGGCCAGGGATCCCATTTAGGAATTCTGTCGAAAGTCAACAAATCACAGATAACTGACACAAGCTTGGGAAAACCCAAATATTTCCAAGTCGAGGAGGATAAAATATTTGCAGAGGTTACCTTATCTACAATATATAGAAGAATGGCCCTTATTTGGAAGGGTGTAGAAGAAGGAAGTCAAGGCTCCACAAGATCATTCCAATCAAAGGAAACCACCCTAGGACTTGGAGGGAGTGTACTCAGAGAGAGTGGAATGCTCCCTGGTGAAGAAGGTATAGAACTAGAAATGCTAAGGACATGGTCGAAAGACTCACCACCCCCCAAAAGAAGAGTGGGATTGAACGAAGATTGCATCGGTAGTGTCACTTCCTTAGAATTGTCACTCTCCAAGAGAAGAGTGGGATCAACTGAAGATTTCATTGGAACAACCACTCCTTCAACCATTGGTTGAATAGGATGCAAGGAAACAAGGTTAAGAGATGCATCACCCCCGAAAACAAGAGTGGTGTTAGTCAAAGATTGCATCGACACGATCATTGGCTGAATAGGATGCAAGACAACAAGGTAAAGAGACACATCACCCCTTAAAAGAACAGGGGTGTCAGTCGAATATTGCATTGGAACAAGTGTTGTATCAACCAAAGAAGGTTGGGAAACCAAATTTGACTCAGAACCTAAAGGGCACCCAGACAAAGACCACGCTTCTTGTACCACAACAGTAGCAGGGCACAAACAAGTAAGGTGATCTCCTTTTCAAAGCCTACAAAGGAACTTGGGCTTACGTCTTATACGTCTAGGCTTCTCAATCGTATGAATTCCCCTAGCATGATTTGCAGTGGCTGGTGACATTCTCCCAACATGAATTGCAGATGCTAGTAGTAAATCTCCAACATGACTTGCAGAGGTTGGTGATGAAACTTCAACATGACTAGCAGAGGTTGATGATGAATCCCTAACATGACTAGCAGAGGTTGGTGATGAATCCACAACATGGCTAGCAGAGGTTGGTGATGTATGTGCAGTGTGAATAGAAATGACTAGATTTGTCACCCCAACATGACTTGCAACGACTGATTGCTGGTATTCAACATGACTTGCAGAGGTTTTCACCCTATCTCTAACATGACTACCAGAGGTTAGTGATATAATGCCAATATGAATCGTAGTAATTGGAATTGTTCCCCCAACATGACTTGCAGCGGCTGGTTGCTGGTCTTCAACATGACTTGAAGAGATTGTTTACCTATCTCCAACACGACTAGTAGAGGTTGGTGATATAATGCCAGTATGACTTGCAGTGACTGGACTAGCGGTGGTTGGTTGCGGCATTTGAGAGAAAGGTTCTGGGAAAGACTGGTTTTGAGAAATTGCATGCTAATAAGGGTTTTGGTATACACCATGGCCTTGTTCGGCAGGATTGTATCCTCCTCCAAACCGATTCATAAAGGGCTGTAAGGGCATCATCACCGAGGAATCCGCTTGTGAATAGAAAGCGACATGAAGAGGGTTACTCAGGTGAGGATATATGTTGCCCCCAGATGAAGGAACTCCATGAAGGTGATTTCCCATGCTATAAAATTGACTACCCCCAGATGAAACACCATAGGACAAATGGAGATACTCCATGGGAAAAACATTCATAGGAATCGACATAGTGGAAGAAGGATAGATGGACGAGATGTAATAAGTAGAATGATCGCCCATTTGAGCACTTGCTCTTGGAAAAGTGAAGCTAATATTGGATTCGTAGGAAGGAATATTCCAACCTCCTACCGTAAGAGTTGGTTGAGGGATATGAATCCCACCAATTGAAAAAGGAGAATAAGGAGGCATTGTGCCCCCAAACCCAAAACTAGGATTCACATAAGATGATGAGACAGAGGATGGAAAGTGTGAAGACATGTCTGACATACCATAAGAAAAATGATTAGAGGCCCAAGGTATTGGTTGAGTATCATGATTCGGTGTACCACTCGAAAATACAAAAGGATTCGTCTCCATGGAATGAGCAAAGACCATGGGTTGGGTAGCACTAACTGAGGGAGTCACAGGGGCTCCACTAACCATAGCAATGAATACTCATGACGCAATACAAAATCCTAAGGCCAACTAATAATCACAGAGCACACCAAAGTAAAGAAAAAGGGCCAATGCACACAAACATGGTATAGTGGCTGAAAAGGGGCCTCCCTCACTAGAGTAGGTATGTCTCGCCCAAGAGGGGCCCGAGACTCCCTTCAAAATATTGGAGGTATCAGAATCAGTTATAAGGGCCCTCATGGGCTTAACAACAAAGTAAATCAGATTCCCCCAGAGAGGTAATCCTCCGTAAAGGCTGTGTGCTATCCAACCCTTATCTGATTCAGGGTACCTGCAGAATAACCCCTGCAAGTATCCTATGTGGCTACCTATGTAAAGCAACTAAATCCACCACGATATAACCGATTCACAGGCGAACAATCGTAAGTCAGGTACACTGTATGGGCAGGGTAACAAAGCCCTAAATATTGAAATATTCACCTCTCACAGAGGTAAAGGCACTAGCAAGACCCCCAGATATGAATAGATCCCCAGAAATATATCTGACGCTAAGAAGGTGTTAGAGGGATATCTCTTCAACCAACTTCGCGTGACCTCGTTCTTAACTCCAGTGTGATTGGAGCCTCCTGACGTCACCAATTATACAATGGATTTCACCACTCCCTTATACAAACACATATGTTGATTTTAATAGCCTTGGAGAAGTTTACTCACAAAATCCTATTCCAAGGCTCTAAATCTTAAGTCAGTTTGTGCACCTTGAAAAAAATAAAATCGTTTCTAATCAATTTTAAATTTATCAGCGTTACTTTTAGTGGATTTGTTTACTCAAAAGATGTGGTCATGAAATTGATGATGTTGTGACTCAACAAGTAAAAGAAATGAATATGAATATAATACAAAGTCCTAACTTCAATTCTCAACAAATGATAAGGTTTTCAAAATGCAATTTTCAATTCAACTCTGCGATTTCAAATAAGATGCAATATTTCTATACATGTATCAAGATCAATCTTAAGAACCCAAAAGATCAAATGCCAACATGCAAAATGTATATTTTTTTGTATTTTCAATATAAAGAAATGAAAATGCAAGGACTGAACAACAACTTGATATATAAACCCTATTGCAAGAAAAAAGAGACAAACCAAGAAAGATATCAAGAGGCAAACACCCAGCCCAAGATGCAAGGACAACCAATGAGAAAGAGGATGAGAAAGAAAAACCGCCCAAAAATTCAACCAAAGAAAGGATTCCTATCACTTTGTAGGTAATTAACAATCATGACAGAGACCCAAGAAGTCTCAGTAACCATAAAAACTTATCCAACAAAGACCAAACTCAACAATCAAACAAACAAGAATGATGTATGCGTCTGTTTAAGAACAAACCACATATGTACACGCCTTGTAGAAAGACAGTTCGCGTATGAACACGTCTGCCAAGGGAAAACCCACGTATATGTACTAAAACATTGCCAAGTTAAGGATAAGGCCAAGAAAATCAGACTCAAAAATAAAATAGGTTGTCAAGCAATAAGACGACAAGAAACTTAGGATAACTGAGAGCAATCAAAGGAGAAAAAAACTCCAAACCCCGAAAAGAAGATTATATCTCTAGTATGGTCGCCAATTATGTTACGAGGAAAATCACTCTATGGCATGGGGTAAACCACAAAAGACAGAAATGAATGCATAAATCAACTCTAATCTCAAGTATGCTATATAAACAAACATGCTAACAAGATAATATAAAGAGCCTACCTCGTCCAGATGTTCGATGAAGTCCTTCGTTGAGCACTTGAATCAAATATATACACCTGCAACTTGTCCTCAACAACCAAGATACACAAGCATATGGTGATAATATATAAAGTTAGAACATATAATAACACAATTCATCGATATTCATAACAAATACACCCATGGAATAATAATTCAAAGATTTGCAAGACATTAATTGGACGAGAAAAGATTATTTCTATTAAAATGTAATGAAAAACTTCTATGTTGGTAGGTTCAGAACCAAGAAACTAAGACCCTTCCAGCTACGCCTCCACCACTTCAATCCTCCACCAAAGGCAAGATCATATAAGAGAGACAATGAGGTTCTCCTTCAAATAGGGAAGAACTTGGGGGTTGAACAATGTGTTTAGACTTAAACATACAAAGGGATGCAGACTAAATATGAAGTGAATAATTTCTCCAGAGTAACTTTTCTCTCAAAGTTGAATTCTTATCCCCTTTCCATAGCTTGGATATGGCCCATTTATAGCCTTCAAATGGAACTGAAGGGCTGATTCAGAATGTTTCCAGTATATGGAGGGTCAAGGATCATGGATCTCATGAAGTGACATGGAAACTTGACACCATATTTTAATTTTGGGCGCAAAACCCGATGTATGCAGGATGTAATGGTACAAACTACGTATACGCATGTTGTATAGTTGTTAGGGCGCGTATATGTGGAAAACATGTTTTTTATCTCTGGGAATTGCAAAAAGGGACTTCAAGTTTGCATAGGGAAATGGAAAAGGCCTTATGAGAAAGTTGCATGGAGTGAGGCAAATATTTCTATAACAGACAACAAGAATGTGGAACATTAGAATGGGAAACTTAAAAACAACCACAATTAAAAGTAAAAGTATATGATAAGGATTAAGAAATTAAAGGAAATTACCAACTATAAATCTTACTAATTGCAATCAATAATGACTAACGCATGTATTTTGAGTCACAAGAATGATATCATATTAAATCATAGCCATTCACTATGTGTGATGACGAAGAATATCCTCCGTTAAATAAATCTTGTTCATCCATTCTGAATTCTTAATTAAAATAGTGCTTAATATAGAGGTATTCGATAGGTATACGCCTATCGACGTAAATATTTTTAAAGTTATTACTTTAGTTTTTATTGATATAATCTAAAAACTTTAATGTGAGCCATATTTTTATGTGCAAGTAAAATTTAGTTTCTTGAAATATTATAGGTGGGTTAGACTTCCTCTCATGCCAGATGATTCTAGTCTTGGGTTGTTAACTTGTTTCCTTACCTTTGAGGAAGATGAGCTTTAGAAAATAAGAAGCAACTTTAGTTCAATTACTCCAACACCAAAAATGGGTTTTAACCAAACACTAGTAATACCCAGTATCGCTTCTAATCATGCCTAAGTTTTCCAAAGGGGTCATGTGGTATCTAGAATCACCTAGACTTTAGCTCTGTACATGAAGCCTAGATACTAGAACCTGATTGTAGTTTAATCTCATGCCTAAGAGGAATATTTTGATTTATTCATGAGTTTAAAATATATTCATATGAATTTATCTTTTAAATATTCAAAAATATTACATTGGCATTCATGTATCACCCCTAGGGTTCCCACTTGCAACACAATTTAGGGTTTACAAGGACAATGATGGTGGAAATAGAGTGGGTCTCTTCCAACATCCTTGCAACCTCCTTCGAAGAGGAAATCAATACCTTCAAGCAATGAGAAAAGGAGACAAGCAACACAATATAGGTTTTACAAGGGTGATGACAATGGAAATAGAATGGGGCTCTTCCAACACCCTTGCAACCTCCTTAAAAGAGGAAATAAATACCTTCAAGCAATGATGAAAGGAGACATGCATCACAATATAAGGTTTACAAGGAAAATGCTGGTGGAAATAGAGTGGGGCTCTTCCATCACCCTTGCAACCTCCTTTGAAGAGGAAATCAATGCCTTCAAGAAGTGAGCAAAGGATACGAGAGTGACATTTGAGATAGAAACAATAACATTTGAAGTTCACAAAAAGGCTGGAAAAAATTCCCACAATGGAGTTCACCCACGGTTGGTAATCGAGAATGGATCATTATATGATTTTTCATATATCTTGGTACTTTATGGGTGGAAAAATTAGAAGAATTGGCTTGCAGGGCCCATTTTAGGGGTAGGTCCCAGTTTGACAATTTAAGGTCCAAAAAATTCCAAAGCCAGTTTGAGGCATCAAATGATGTGTTTTTAGGTCAAAACTTTAGCCCCTCAACGATGCTCTACACACCAAAAGATTTCCAATTGGGGTGAAAAACACCTCAACCAGAGTTTGTATGTGGAATTTATGCATTTTTAAAGTTCACCTACCACGTTGACCACCATGGTATCGAGTGGATGCAACGTCATCCCCCATTACTCATACATGCAGATTTAGTCATGTGTGGAATTTCAAGAATATTTTAGAGGTTCTAAAACCCTAAAATTAATTGAGGGTTTAGTCATGCAAAAATCCCCATCCCTAACCTAGATGACTATCATGCTATGCTAAATATTGATCCACTAGGATAGGAGGGGGTTCCATTCTTTTGGTATTATTATTGTTCCATAGTTGAGAAGAGCATCTAGGAGTGGGATATTGAAGCATGACAAAGGAGGTAGAATATTTATATAGAAGTGATTCAGGACATAATGTCCATGGAAATTCCATAGTAAGTGCTCCTTTCTTTGTACTTGCATTTCATAATTGAAAAAAAGAGAGAAAATCATAGTTTTTCTCCCATGTTAAGTTTTCCAGGTCACATCTTGTGTTCTTTTGTGTGAATGGTGTGTTCATTTGCTTGTTTCTTTGATTTTGGTTTTAGTTATTTTCATAACTTTGAATGCTACACCAATAATATTAAATATGAAATCTAAGGTAATAAATTGCATGATAAAATATTTCAAAATATTGTAAAATCCATTGTGATGAAATATTCTAATAGAATATCCATGGCAGTTTACAGATCACTTGGTTGAGGAGAAGGGCTATTGCATTCCATGAAAGAAATTTTATTGGCTAGACTAACAAACCATTGGACAATTCTAATCCCAAGAAAAATATAAGTCCATTTATTTAGAAAGGGGTGCTTCAAATTTCAATTCTAGAAGAAGGAAAGGTGAGATCTCATTTTGTGGAATGGAACATACTTCACTACAAGGAAAAGATCCTCTAGCAGAGGTTTTGGTCGAAGCACCTATAACAATAGCCCAAAAATCTGTTTATAGCAAAGGACACTAGAGAAGGCGAGCATGCAGAGGTTTTAGTGGATGTTTTTTTATAGTGCTTTTATAAATACATAACGCACTGACACATTTTCTACTACAGACGCATCGATGCTATGAAAAATGGTTCATCGTTGCTCTAAAAAATGACGAATTGTGGTAGGGTTATTTAAAAAAAATACTCCAATGCACTACTTAAATACCGATGCACTGATGTGTGTAATAATTAAGTGCATCATAATAGGGTTAAATATCAAAAACAACTACTGGCCGTAAAATTCCTTTTTACCCTTTTTAGTGTTGTAGAGCTCTCAAGCTCCAGTGCAAATTTTGCCTCTCTGAAACACCCTGTCGTCGGTGCTTCCCTTTCTTTCCTTCCTTTTGTCAGTTTCTCAATGCGTGGCTTTCAAATTTTTCCAAACAGTGGACAAATTTGTTTTTTTGGACTATGTGGAAACCATGCCTCCATGACAAGGAAATGTCTTTATTTATTTATAACTTAAACTTTTAGCGGGATAAAATTCAAAATTATGTTAAATTTCCATTGTTTTTTTCCTTTTTCTGCACAGTGTGTTCGAGTCATTTGTTTCACACCACAGAAGATCTCTCAAGCTCCAGTGAAAATTTTGCCTCTTTGAAACACCCTGTCGTCGGTGCTTCCCTTGCTTTCCTTCCTTTCGTCAGTTTCTCAATGCGTGGCTTTCAAATTTTTTCAAACAATGGGCAAATTTGTTTTTTTGGACTACATGGAAACCATGCCTCCATGACGAGGAAATGTCTAGGTAATGTCTTTATATATTTATAACTTAAACTTTTAGCAGAATACAATTCAAAATTATGTTAAATTTCCATTGTTGTTTTATTTTTATTTATTTATTTTTTCTGCACAGTGTGTTCGAGTCGTTCGACTAACACAGCAGACGATGCACCTTGAAAATTTAAAGAGTGCATTGAAATACCATGCCTAATTGTTTTTGGCGATGTGTTTTTAAGCTCTATGCACCGGTGCGTTAGATAAACTTTAACGCACCAGTGCATAATTTTACCAACGCACCACCTAAAATAATATAACTGATTTTTCATGGTGCGTCGAAACAACTTTAACGTACCGGTGCGTTACATTAAATGACACACTGCATAAATAATATATATTATTTTATGCAGTGCATTGGTAAACTTACGCACCCGTGTGTTAATGATTACCAATGCACCGTCGTAAAAAATTAGAGCCTAAATGCCAAAGTACCGTAATTATCAATTTTTAAAAATTATTGGTGTGGTGTGTCTCCTTTCATGTAATGCACTAGTGCCTATCAAGAAAGAATACACACTAAGGTAACAAATTTTTTAAAAATGGTTTTATGGTGCTTTAGGATTTTAAGTTTTTATTATTTTAGGCGGTGTGTCAGTTAACCTTAATGCATAGGTGTAGTAAGGTTATACAATGCACCACATAAAATAATATAACAAATTTCATATGGTGTGTTATGTTACATGTGTGAACTATAGATAGTGCTCACAAGTAAGATACACACCTCGGGCGGTGCTTGACTATTTTTTGGGTGCACCGATAATGAAATTTACTTATTTTTTTGAAGAAAGTTATTTTTCTGTATTAATAAATAAATTTCTCGTTTACTAATTTTTTTTTTTATGTTTTATGTATGATGCTAATGCATTGTATAGTTTAATCATGCAGAGACATCAATGGAGAGAGCAGGGGCAGAGGCTTGACCTGTACAATGTTGTACGTGATTGGGAGGTGAGGGAGAGGGAGAGGGATTTGTACCCTCGCCCTTTTACTGCAGTGACTCAAGTCCTCTTGAGGAATGTAGGCCTCCTTAAGCACTATGAGTAAACTACATCCTTGAAGGGGCACTAGAGGTTCTTGGTGCAGATGATATATAGATGGGATGTCCATCGACAAGATTTTTGTGTCGGTCCTGATCAATGGTTCCATCCTACTGTGGAGGATATATACTTTATAACTGGGCTATCCAGGAGTGGGGAGGATTTTACCCAATTCCATGATGTCTCAGTCGGTGTTGTAGCATAGAGTTAGCTCATGTACTCTCAAAGACATATTGCGATTGATGTACTTTCACCAACTGATTTTCAGGTCTTTGGTGGATAGATATGGCTCGCTTATTTCAGTGCAGAGAAGGTTAGGTGCCTCTCACTATTAGTGACGACCATTGCACACTTTACCAATGATGGGTAGCACATTAGTTGCATTATTTTGTATTATGTTGATTATTTGGTACAGAGACCACGATGTATTAGATGGTCTGCCATTTTTTTGCGGCATTTTTGTGTAGCTCTAGATAAATGTCATGCTATGATACATGGGAGTGCGAACTTCCCTTTTGCTTCAGAGTTGTTTTGTTTATTTTTTGAGAGGTTTCCAGAGATGAGGCCTACTTTTGTCCGTCAGCCTTCTATGCCAATGAATTAGGTGTGGATGCACATGTGGTGCGAGATGATGCCCAAGAGGGGCTAGCTGGAGTTTCCAGTTAAGATTTCCACTAACGCACTGGGGCTACTAGCTAGTGAGGCCGATCACATGTTTGTGATGGTGTCATTTCCTTACACAGGGTTAGATTGGCGAGGATGTCCGAACATCCTCTTCAATCTAGTTTCATTTTACTGTCTTACTGAATTAGAATAAAATTAATTCTAACATGTTCTTTAACTTGTTTTCTTAAATTGCTTAATGAAAATGTCTAATTATTGTTGTGTACTATATATTTTGCAGATATTGACACATTCATTGGGGACATGCCTCCTCCCCCAATATATGCATATGAGGATATGCCCAAGGCTACGTAGGGTTAGGGTCCTTGGGTGCAAATACTCGGTGGCATGCACCGTAGGCTAGATACTAGATTCATGTTGGAGTTGGAAGATCGACTTTGTGCACTTTTGGTTGAGGTGGGAGTCTACCCTATGATGATGCGAGACATCAGGGCAGATCCTATGCTCTTGGAGATTTGGAGGGAGATGTTGTGCAATATGATGCCTCTAATGCATCATATCATCGGAGCCATCAGGCTACTAGAAACAAGGAGGGATGTTGATTATACACACTCTTCCTCTAGTACCCATTCATCCAATACCCCATGTCCTCCTCCTCCTCCTTCAGCTCACCTAGATGAGCAGGTAGCACCTATTCCTCCACCGCGTGATATTCCACTTCTTCCTGAACATCATCTTTTACTACAGACCAGGCCTCCACTACTATTGTAGATATGATTATCACATCGGCTCAACCATATATGCTATAACAATTATTTGACTTGTTCATGATATATATATATATATATATATATATATATATATATATATATATAGCATACCTGAGATTAGAGTTGATTTCTGCAGTAATTTCCATCTGTTGTGGTTTACCCCTAGCCATAGACAGATTTTCCTCATAACAGAATTGGCGACCATACTGGGGATAAAATATTCTTTTTCGGGGTTTGGATTGTTTTTCTCCTTAGATTGCTCTCATTTATATTGATTTTCTTGTCGCATGACGGCTTGACAACCTCTGTTCATTCTAAGTCTGAGTTTCTTAGCCTTCTCCTTAGCCTGGATGTGTTTTAATGCATATACGTGGGTTTTTTTCCTGACAATAGCATACATACGTATGCTGACCTACTGCACGAAGCATATATACGCGCTTTTCTCCTGAACAATCGTGTACATCACCCTTTGTTTCTTGGTTGTTGGGTTTGATGGTTGTTGGGTAGGTTTTGATGATTGTTAAGTCTTCTTGGGTCTCTGTTATGACTGTTAAGTGTCTATGGAATCACATGAAACCTTTCTTTGGTTGAATTTTTGGGCGGTTCCTTTCTCATCATCCTTTTCATTTGATTTTCATTGCATCTTGGGCTGGGTGTTTTGCTTCTTGATATCATACTTGGTTTGTCTCTGTTCACATACAATAGAGTCTTTATATCAAGATGCTCTTTAGTCCTTGCATTTTAATTCTCTTATATTGAAAATACAAAAATATTAGGCATTTTACATTGTTGGCATTTTTCTCTTTTGAGTCCTTATCATTGATCTTAGTACATGTAAAGAAAGATTCCATTTTATTCAGAATTGCATAACTAAATTGAGAATTTCATTTTGAAAAGCATATCATTTATTGGGAATTGAAGTTAGGACTTTGCATTGTATTCATATTCATTTATTTTACTTGCTGAGTCATAACATCACTAGTTTCATGACCACACCTTTTTGAGTAAGAAAGGCCACTAAAAGTAATGCTATAATTTAAAATTATTTAGTAACAATTTTATTTTTCTAGGGTGCACAAACTAGCTTAAGATTTAGAGCCGTGGAATAGGATTTTGCGAGTAAACTTCTCCAAGGCTATTAAATCAACATATGTGTCTGACTAAGGGAGTGGAGAAATCCATTGTATAATCGATAATATCAAGAGGCTTTGCTTACACCATAGTTAAGCACGAGGTCGCGTGATGTTGGTTGAAGGGATATTCCCCATATACCTTCTTAGCGTCAGATATATTTCTAGGGATCTATTTGTATATGGGGATATTGCTAGTACCCTTACCTCTGTGAGAGGCGGTGATTTCGAGGTTTCAGTCTTTGTTACCCTACCCATACGGTGGACTTGACTTACGACTATTCACCTGTGCATTGGTTATATCGTGGTTGCTTAGTTTCTTGACTTAGGTATCATATAGGTTACTTGCAGGGGTTATTCTGTAGGTACCCTAGATCAGATAAGGGTCGGACAACACACAACCTTTATAGAGGATTACCTCTCTAGGGGGATCTGACCGATAGGTTGTTAAGCCCACGAGGGCCCTGATAACTAATTCTGATACCTCCGATCTTTAGCAGAGGAATCTTAGGACCCTCTTGGGTGAGGCATACCTACTTTAGAGAGGGAGGCCCCTTTCAACCACTTTATCCTGTTTGTGTGCATATTGGCCTTTTGATTATTTTTGGTGTGCTTTTTGATTACTAGTTGGCCTTAGGATTTGTTTTTTATATCTCGAGTCTTGAGTCATCATGGAGTGAGACCAACTTCCCCGTAGGTCTTGCTACTTATTACAGTTACCACCGCATTTTGAGTCTTTACCTTCTAAAAAGCGTAAAGTTATCAAACATGGTACACACACCTCCACTTATTAGACTTGTGATCGTATAAGGATGAGTACTGAAGTGATTCAACAAGATACTGGGAGTCCTTCCACTCCCATACCTACTATAGTTAATGATACCCCTTCGACACCTTCAACCACAATGGTTGTAGTGCCATAGGTGCCTATCATCACCTATGCCCATCCTATAGTGAATACTCAACCTATAGCCACAAACCCTTTTGGGTCTCTTTGTCACTCACTAGCATATAATGTTCAATCCATACTAATGGCCTCTAGTCCTTTTTCCTATGGTATGCCTAATTTCACATTGCAGTTTTCAACCTCCATCCCAAAGGTTAAAAATTCCATATCCTCCACACACTCCATTCTCATTTGGTGGTACTCATGTCCCGCAAATGACTCCTACCATTGGAGGCATTCCTCCTTTTAAACCCATGTCTAATCCTATTGCTTCTAAATGGAGTAACCAACCTGGTGGACAAGCTACTGCTCACGTTCCTTCCTTTACACCCATCTCCTCTGTACCGATTCTAACCAAAACGTTTGGCATGAAAAATCCACCTTTATCCTCTGGATTCACACCTGGGGGAGTCCATTTTCATACCTTGGGAAACCCCCAACCTGGAGCCACTTCGGCTGGGGGAATTTTTTACAATCCTCATCAAAACATTCCTACTAGAATGGTGCCCAACCAACCCCTCATAAATCATCCTGGAGGAGGGTCTTAAAATTTCGGACAGGGCCATGGTGCTTACCACAACCCTAGATGGGCTGCGATTCCCCAACAACAATCTTTCCGGAGAGCTTGGTGCCAGATGCCGCAACCCTGAATCCCTTTTTTTGATTACTAGTTGGCCTTAGGATTTGTGTGCTGGTGAGGGCAAGAAAGAAAGGAAGAAGATGAAATTTCCCTGTAAGATTTGTACAAACAATCACCTTACCCATTTATGCCCTAAACTTGCGAAAGCTATGAGGCATTTATCTCTACCACACTTCATGCTAAATAATCCTTTTCCACATAACCAACACATGGCCTCAAGCTCCTTGAATGTCGAAAATGTGGCGAGTGGGAGTCAAAACCCACTGATGCAAGACGGTGACTGTTTATGCATCAATATGGTTAAATCTAAGGTTAATGTAGCCACTCGGTCTCGTGATTACATTTCTCCAAAGATTATACCTAGTATAGAGTCTCCCCCTCCTTCAGAGATGCCCTTACAGATTGAAAAACCAGAGCCCCTGCTTTGTATTCCGAAAGGAGTACTCAAGCGCTCTACCCACAATCCTAATGCTAGAGCCTCCCATAATTACTCTATTGTTGAGGACCTGGGTCAAAACCCTTGTGCAATGTCAGCTCTGGAGGTACTCCAGACTTGTCCTTCATAGAGGAATGCCTTGCTATCCGCGTTAGCATCTCTAGATCCTTATGGATCGAAAGTTATCAAGTTTGACGTCATAGATGTGAAGCCTCACTTTCTTTACCATGTGGCATTCCAAATCCACATGGGTTACTCGAAGTATACCATCAAGCGTACTATTGTTGATGAAGGAGATGCAACATGTGTGATGTACCTAGTCTGTTGGAAATCCCTCGACTCTTCGACACTTTCTCAGTCTCCGACCATGTTGACTTCTTTTGACGGTCATTCCTTCCACCTGCACGATATTCTTCCTACCTTTCCGGTCCAGTTAGGTGGGAAGACGGTAGAGGTGGATGTTGAGGTGGTTGATGCACCCCTCAATTATAACTTGTTACTATGATGCAATTGGACTTACACTATGACTGCAATCGTATCTTATGTCTTCCATAGTATTTTTTTTCCTCACGATGGGAAGATCGTGACGATCGATCAATTGTCCATTGCATATGCTAGTCCTAGTGCATATATTGGACCTTCGATCCCCGTAATCGAAAATTCTTAGCCGACAACTGAGAATATCGGTGTCAGAATTTATTCATCCCTTATGGGTACCTTCAACTTCACAACACCGGTTCACCATATTTACGCCATGTCCAGTAGAACTGTTTCGTCAGAGAGGTTTGTTCCTTTCCACACTTCCTATTTTAATGATCCTTGGACCCTACCTTCCTTGACGACATCTTGTGAAGTTCATTTACATTCTAGAATGGCCATGCCAATATCGGCAGTAGAGATTGCATATCAAGTTGTTCTCGACTCTTCCGCGATTTGGATCCTGTTACCTCGTAGACAGACGAGGAGGATCCTGTCCTCAAGCCCGTGCACCACTTAATCATATTGTTCACGTGACTACCTCGATGATACTTTGCCTTCATATGAAGCTATCATTGAGGCCATGAATGGTTCTGACAGGACCTGGGATGATATGCATCATTGCTCTTATTTTCTCCCAGAGCTTGCTAGAATCGAGCAATATGATTTTATATCTACTTTGAGTGAGACAGTTGGTCATGTCATAGTTCCACTTGATACGCATGGAATTTATGACAAAGGAAACAGGACGAGTATATCCCCTACCATCACAATATCCCTTGTATCCATGGAAAGATTGAAAATGTATACATCAATGCAGATTGTTTGCCAGAAGAAATTCTGATCTACACTGAACTCTTCAAGGAATTTCGAGATGTATTTGCTTGGTCATATGAAGAGATGACAGGAATCAACCCTCGAATTGCCGAACATGAGATTACAACTTACCTAGGTGCTAAGCCTTTTCGACAATGTCTTAGAGCTATTAATCCCAGGAAGGCCCCTGCTATTAAGGCAGAGGTAGAAAAAATGCTTAATGATGGCTTTATCTACCCGATTCTCTTGACTAAATGGGTATCCAATCCCATTCTTGTGAATAAAAAGAAAGGAACCGTCTGCATATGCATGGATTTTTGTGACCTGAGCAAAGCATGTCCTAAAGACAACTTCCCGACACCCTTCATCAATTATAGTCTCGATGAGTGTGCAGGAAGTGAAGTTTTTTCTTTCATGGATGGATTTTTAGGGTATAACCAAATTCAGATTAAACCCGAGGACCAACATAAGACGACATTTATTTTCCCTTGGGGTACTTTCACATACCAGAAGATGCCTTTCGGCCTTAAAAACACCGAAGCAACCTTCCAACGTGCCATGACCTTCACATTTCATGCTCTCAAGAATATAGTCGAAGCCTATCTTGACGATCTTGCTGCTTACTCCTATAAGAGAGTGGATCACCCTAAACACCTTCGGCTAGTCTTTGAAAGATGTCGCCATTATCGCATCCGGTTGAACCCTCATAAATGCATCTTTTGCGTTAGGCCAGGTCATCTTCTAGGATTTTTAATATCTGAGACTGGGATCATGGTAGATCCATTAAAGGTAGAGGCAATAATTCGATTTCCTCCCTCGTGCACTAATCGCCAACTTCAAGGTTTACAAGGGAAAGATAAATTTTTATGACGGTTTATAGTGAACTATGCCAATATTACTAAGGGTTCATGCATCTCTTGAACAAGGACATTCCTTTTATCTGGGATGAGCAAGACCAGGAATCCTTTGATGCTTTGAAGAAAGCATTGGTATCGACGCCTCTGCTGAAGTCTCCAGACTACAGTAGAGATTACTTGATTTATGTCACTGCGTTCGAAGAGACGATTGGTATGGTGTTGGTTTAGGAGGATGATGAGCTCCGTGAGCACATGATTTATTATCTTAGTCGAAACTTAGTTGGCCCTAAACTCAAATATTCTCATGTTGAAAAGCTAGCTTTGGCTATCGTTCACTTAGTTTAATGAGTATGAAATTGTATATTTCTTTGCAAAACTATTGTGGTTACTGATGTCAATCCATTTCAATACGTCCTTACTAGGCGTGTCATAGGGGGAAAGTACAATAAATGGATTGTCATTCTACAAGAGTTCGATCTCGATTTCATTTATGGAAAATCCTAAAAATCACTAATTTTTGCAGAGTTAATATCTGACTTCCCTCGATTAGATGAGGATGTTATTCATGTTGATTCATTTGCGGATGAATAGATTTTCCTTGTATTGTCATCAGACCCCTGGTATGGAGACATTGTTCTCTATATTCAAACTTTGAAGTTCCCTCAACATCTCTTGCGAGATGACTGATGACGTATACGATACCAAGCTAAGAATTACCTTATTGTCGGTGACACTTTGTATCATCGAAGAGTAGACAATATCTTACATCACGTTTTAACTCACAAAGAAGTCGAGTCTATTTTAAACGACTGCCATAGTGGGGCTTGTGGTGGTCATCTATCCGGGCTTTCGACAACCCGGAAAATTTTGCGAACCGGTTATTTTTGGCTATATATATTTCAAGATTGCATCGAAGTTGTTAAGAAGTGTCACCCCTGACAAGTGTTCACTCAAAAAATTTGCTTGCATCCAACCCCTCTCCATCCTGTCATTACTGTCATTCCCTTCACCGAGTGGGGGTGGAATTTGTGGATTGCAACCCAACTTCGGTTGGAGGGAATCAACACATTATCGTGGCCATTGGCTACTTTACTAAGTGTGCCAAGGCCATGCCTATAGTTAAATCCAATGGGACGACTGCCGCCTTCTTCGTATTCAATCAAATTATAGCTAGGTTTTGAATCCCGAGTGAGATTATCACTGATCATGGCAGTCATTTTCAGAATGAAATGATGGAAGAACTGTCATCTAAACTGGGATTTAAACATGGTCATTCTAAATGGACAAGTAGAGTCCATGAATAAGTCTCTCAATACCATTCTACAGAAAACTTCCAGCTAGAGAAAATATGACTGGCATATCATGCTTTATCCAACACTTTGGGCATACCGAACCTCGGTCAAGAATTCCATCGATTTTTATCCTTTCCAGTTAGTACACGGTGTGGAGTCGATATTACCAATTGAATGTGAAATCCCTTCTATTATATTGGTTGTTGCGCTCCTACCTGACACTTCTGATCTCGAACAATGCCTCGTGCACCTAGAGAGTCTAGATGAGCAACATCGAGATGCCTCTATGACTATCGAAGTGAATAAAAGACATGTCAAGGTCCAATACGATAAGTTTGTTTGTCCTCGGTTGTACACTGAGGGTGACTTGGTCCTTCTATATGATCAAGCCAAAGAACCACTGGGGGCAAGCAAGTTCAAGCCCATGTGGCATGGTCCCTATATCATGTGACGTGTCTTAGAAAAAGGAGCCCATGAATTAGAATATTATGAAGGGAACATGTTGGATGAGCCCAAGAATGGACTCTATTTGAAAAGATATTATGCTTGAGCCCCAATCTTGGGCATAACTCTTTGTATACTAATGTAATTTAGTGTAAATATCTTTTCCCTTTATTTTTATCTTCAACTTGCTTATCAAGTTTTCCCTTGGTTGGCATATGTCAACGGAGTCTTCAGTCTACTTAGGATTCACAGACGGGGCCAATCGTCATACACAGAACTTCGATTCCACTGCTTGGGTTGTTTACTCACCCGAGGGTCTACTAGTGTCTTCAACTGGCATATGCCTAGGGCCATCCACGAATAATGTGTCCGAATATAGTGTCGTTATAGAAATTTTTCGCAATGCCATTTCACATGGTATTCTCTCTTTAGAGGTTCACTTGGACTCCTAGTTAGTAGTATGTCAGTTGAACGACAGTTACCATGTGAGTGACCCTACTTTGCTCCGACGATTCCTAGGGTTACGACTTTTGGAATGACATCTTGATTTTATTACTTATCATCACATACGTGGGAGTTCTAATTATGTATCCAATGCATATGCTAATTTTGTTTTAGATTGGAATTTTTCACATAACTAAAGCAAATAAAACATTTTCATCAATGTACACATTGTAACATAAGTAAAGCTGAAGAACCATTTTTTTATATATATTTCAAAAAAATATGATGTTTATAGTACGAAATTGGGGCTAAAACCATCAATATACATATACAACTAATCATACAATAGTCATGAAATCTACGCTTGTGGCACCAGATGAGTGTCATGATAGAAAACTATGGCATTTGCGAGACACCGAAAGAGTCACACCCAAGCATAGGGAACACCCACCACTTGCCGCTGCATAGCCTCTGAAAAATCCTCCACATGAACCATAGGAATCCTCTGCGTCAAACGAGATAGGTTTCCCTGCATGTTTTGAAGGACTCTCTCTATGTCTCCTTTCGCTGCCTCATCTCCCCAGTGCCTTCGACGATGTCGTGGAATTCCTTCTGGCCATCGTGGACCTATGTTTGCGTCACATACATGTTTATTTAGTACTTAACATCATCCAAAAATATTTTTGTTTTCCTATACAAAAGTACAAAAAAATGAAATATTTAGAAAACTTTGACATACCTATGTCTCCATAGGTGGATCCTGGTGGTAATGGCATGTCAGGATCTCCTTTGAGGTCAATCCATGCATAAGGGTAGTCATCCATAGCTATCACCTGCCGTCTCCACTAGAAGAAGTCACCATTCTAGGGTGTTGGCACCCTACTTCCCCCCTGCCGCCTCATCACCTCGGTCCACCGTGCCATGGATGGATCATGAGGTCCATGCAAAATAGTCTCAACTCTAGGTCCCAAGCCTGGAAACTGCTCGAAGGAAAATCTACAAAGGATAGAAGTGAACTCGAAGTTCCTTTTACTACCCTATTTACATTCTATTAGCTGTCCCTTCATGTTGGATAGCAGTGAGGTGCACCAACCATACACCGTGGGTCTCAAGCACTCCACTGAGTAGAACATAAGTGTCCTTGATGCTCGGTGCAAAGAGGTTGATCCTGTGATCCATGTCAAAACGAGGACAACAATATTGAGACTAAGATTATTTATTTCTCTAATGGGAAGTTGACTCCCGACCTTCTCGGTCCCTGCAATGCAATGAGCAACTATGTATTCATTGATTTTCATGCCACTCCCAAATCCTCAGGCTTTGAGGTTGACCACCTCACCCCAACGTGACAACACTGTCAAGAAATAGATGTCCTCGACTTCAATCCTTAATGATTGTCCATCAAGGTTGAATCTCTCACTATTCAGATCCCAGTAATCCACCAACAACTGTAGCAATCTTACTTGGGCCCTCATACCTTTGAGAGCCCAAAAATTATATATCTCTCATATTTTCAAGGCCATTTGGGCTCCTGGATATCTCTCCACTGCAACATCTACCTCCTCATGTTCTCTTTCTCTCCACTCTAGCACCATCCTATAAGAGTCAACCCCTTTTTTGAGTTAGAAACCTCTAAATTTTTTTTTTCATGGGCATATAGGGTTGACTCTCAGTCGCGTATAGGGTTGCTTATATGCTGGTTGTTTTTTGAACAATCGCGTATAAGCATGCGTATACATGACCCGCTGAACTGTAGCCTGCGTACACCTATGTTTTCAATTTGCGCCCTAAATAAATTAAAAAATGGAACCCAATTACAAAATTTAATCCACTGAAAATAAAGAGGAGAGAAAGATGAGTTACCTAGTCCAGACGGTTGTCGATTCCGTCACTCGTAGCTCCCACAATCACCAGTTCAAGTTCGGAGGTAATTTGGTCCAAAATCCACTATTTGGGTAAAAAATACAAATGGTATGGTAAAATTGGTTTTTTTTACTATTTATAGAAAATTTTTACTCGCTTTACATAGTTTTAGACAATATTTTGGCCTAATGGACTAATACGATAGTGGATGGAGTTGGTTTTTGTAGTTTAATCCATGGATTCTTGCGGTTTTCAACGCTAGGCCGCTCGTTCGTAACTTTGGTCAGGTATTTTCGTTACCCAACATATAGGATAGGTATCCAATCCGTCATGCACATTTTCATCGTCCTATGATTGTCGCTCATATGCCTTAGGTACGAACTCATTTTGTAGCGTCAGAGAACCTTATATCTGCAAATAGAAGTGTTGTTATCGTATGGTAGAGACTTACCAAACATGGGTACCCTAGTTAGATCCTCTGCTTCATTCGGTGCCCATGGAAAGATTTTTTCCATAGGACCGCGAGTCCCTTATAGATAATACATGACTTTATGTTTAACCTCATTTCTTACTCATAAACATGCTGACCTATACCTAGAGGAATCCCAAGTGAGTTTGATTTAAGCTCTTTTCCGACTTGTTTTCAAAAAGTGAAAATATTGTCGAGTGAACTTGTCTCTTTCACACTCGTAAATTGGATTTGAAAGGACGTCTATTTGGTGCAAGTTTATCCCTTTTTCAAACCAAGTAGACTAAGATTACGAAAAAGGACATTTTTTGGTGTTAAGTTGTAATTTCATCTCATTCCCTTGCTTGCAGTATTGAGCCTATTGTCGGTTCTCCCTTTTGCGTTATAAACATCTCACCTTAGCAGTTTGCATTCTCAACCAAACAGAGCCTTGTTTATATCCTTTAAAAATTGACACCCTATACTGAGGACAAAACATTCCCTCGAGTGTCCATCTCCTGCATGCACCTCCTTGCATTGAGCATAGGTATGTTCCATTTCTAGAACTAGTTTTTCTTACTTGCGACACTCGTTTCCTCCTTTGTA
Source organism: Picea sitchensis (assembly GCA_010110895.2). Classification (NCBI taxonomy): domain Eukaryota; kingdom Viridiplantae; phylum Streptophyta; class Pinopsida; order Pinales; family Pinaceae; genus Picea; species Picea sitchensis. Next base: position 571,290 of record SNQJ01S0001740.1, read on the forward strand.
TCATAACATTCATTTGACTATGAAAAAAAAAAATACGGGCGGGAAGGGAATATTATCTTATATTGGTAGCAGTCGTGTCGCCTTTGAACATAGCTCAAAATTTTTGAGTCCACTTTTCATCAAAATTTTGGGTTTAGCATGACCTTAGGAAGCCGAGCTCGTTACAAAGAATTTACTCCCCTGACTAGTTACTCTTCCAGTCCCTATGGAGAGTTTAGTTGATGCCTCCTGCATCTCAAGGTTTCATCATAGATTCTATGTTGCCAGAGTCTTCCATATGTCTCATGCTCTTTTTCAAAGGATGTCTATCAACCTGTGTCAGCCATCCCTCAGAACTCTTGACTTTGCATGTTGGCCATACCCTCAGTGTGTCTTAGAATCACATGAAGCTGTAGTCCTATTGCGCACCCTGGTCCTACTTTCCTCATTGGTAGGTAACCTTGAACCCAACAATCGACATTTCATCATTGGTCACTAACTCATTGGTTTCCCTTGTGTTCGACGAAAAGACATCTATTCACACATTGGGATTCGTGTAGTGTCTTGGACTCCATTGTCCCTATTGGTGGTTTCCTCGCCATTTGTCAACAATTTTCCTTATTGGCATCTATTCAAAGCATCTTTTTTGTGTACCGCTTGCATCTGGCACACGCAAAAGACACATAGGGTTTGTTTCCATCCTAATACACACTTACAAACGTGAGCTAAGTCCGGCTCACTTAGTGTGTCCTTGGAGGAACAATGCCTAGGTTCACAGCCCACGCTGTCACTTTGACCAGAACCTCTTCCATCTAGGCTTACTCCTAGGGAAGCCAAGGGGGGTAGTCCCTAGTTTCTAGATTAGTTTTATAGTTAAGTTCTAGGAGTTAGTTTTAATTTGTTAAGGCTTGGGGGGATTCTAATCCTAATATGCACAAGCAACAATGCAATATGCAAGGGTTAGTTTGTTAAGCAAGACCTTTTCCTAGGGAAACTACGACTAGTGCCTAAGATTGGGCAAGGGGTGAATTAGATGTTAGGGTGATTTGTTACAAGTATGTTTACAAGTTATACAAAAGAATAGTTGAATAAAAAATTAAGTACAAGATTTACAAGTAAAGAATGATAAAATACATCAAACAAGCTAACCACTTTAATGATTTGTGTTCAGGTTACAAGAAGATCAAAGCATCATATTACATTTATGAGATCATCATCAATACATCATCAATACATCAACAAATAAGAGTTATGAGTTTTAAGCACAAGTCTTATGAAGATGAATGATACCGACTCTTAGTTATTAAACCCTCAAATTATTTATTAGATTAAGCCCAAGGTTGGATTATTAAGGTTTCTTAAGATAGTCAAGTTTTAGTTACCTTTATTAAGATTTCACCAAAGCCTCCTCCTCCTATTGCCAAATGACTGATGGATGCTCAAGAAGTATGGAAACAAGGCCTACCCTAGCTTCGCAGGTCAACCCGAAAGATTGAGTTCTCACAGAAAGGACACTCCACGCCACGAGACCGTCCCTGGCCTAATCACCTTCCGTTTCCCCTCAATCCCCATTTTAGATGGTGAAGATGGTGGTCTAAGGTACCCTAAAGAGTCTATTAAGTTAATATATGAATTAGGTAGACTTTTAGGAATGTTTTAGAGTTTTTTAAGAGTTTTATGACACTTTTAAAAGGTGATTTAGTGACTTGGCCGAAACTCACTTCAGCCTAAAATGTGTTGATTAAGTTTATGAGATTAAGAGCATTAACACATATATGCTATGTGAGAGAAAGTCACTCGATTTCACAATTAGATAGCTTGCAAAGTAATGAAGACAATTACAAGGGAAAGAACAACTTGCCAATCAAGAAAAGAAAGACAATCACACTTATCTTATGTTAAAGAGCATTTAGATATCAGCATTAAGTGTGAGAAAGAAAAGATTCAAGTGTTTTCCTACTTATCAACTTATCAATGAGATTACTTCAAGCATGTGGCAAATGGCCTTAATATTAAGAGCATGAAAGAAAAACACCATTCACTTATTGAAGCTTTCAAGCATTTAGGAATTTAGATCTAAGCATCTAAGATAAAGATTGAACTTTGAAAATCTTTAAGCATGCAAATAGATCTAGTTAAGTTATTGATGCCCAGTAGGCTTAAGCTAGAGATTTATTAAGTGTTAGATCTAGATCTAGAATATTCTTAGATCATTATGCATTGATCACTTAGATCATCAATCACATATTAAAACCCTAACCTTACCTCTTGGAGTATTCCTCTCCCAAATAGGTAGGCAATTAATTTAGCTTGCTTAACTTAGAAAATATTGAGAAAAGAGAGAAACAAGCAAGCAAGAGATACAAACTAAGGAAAGGAATAAGCAATCAAATCAAACAAACAAGAGGCAAACCCTACCCCACATCTTAGGTTAAGAAGATGCCAACTTCACCTTCCAAACTCCACGTCTTAGCTCAAGAGGATAAAAAAAATCAACAAAGAAAGATCTAAACTAAATCTAAGCTACCCAAGAGCTAACACGTGGGAGGAGGCCGTACCACTCCTTATCCCACAACTATGAGCCACTAGAAAGAAAGAAAAGGAAGAAGAAATGAACAAAAATACTTACAAATTGAAGAAGGAGGTTGAGAAATAGCTACCAATCTCTTTGGGGGGTGTTTGAGTGTTGTGTGTATGCCTTTGGGTAGCCAAAACCCCTCTCTACCAGATCTGAACCTGCAAAAACCAACAAGGTATTCTTGCTAGAAATGCTACACACAACCCAAAGAATGAAGAAAAACTTTGAAATATTTGATTGAAAATGACCTATCTGGCTAAGCTATACTGGCTTAAATATAGATGGAAATGAACAAAAATATAGAAGAAGAGCAAGAGTGAGAAAATAATGGAGTTTGAATGTGTCTCAAGGGAGCCTTCTTGCTTGAGGTGTTCCCAATGAAACCCTTGAAGCTAAACCTGCAAAAACGTTGAAAAGTGATGGCATACAATAGACAATATGTTGCATACACTAATAAGATGACATTTCAATCCTATATAGCATATCAAGATATATAGATCTATAAGCATGTGCATTACTAGATCTACCCAAATAACATTTTACCTTAAGATCCAATGGATGCAATCACCAAACAATTTAGAACAACTTTACCTCATGTATATGGCAAGAAAAAGCATGTGCATAACTCTTCCAATAGTCCTCCAAATATTTTCTCTTTATTACTCAAGAAGATGATCTTGGAGAAAACTATCTCCAAAACCCTAAGAGCTAGAGAATGAAAATGATGAAAGAAAGAGAGACAGAGAGAGTGAGAAATCAAGTAGCATAACATTAGCTTAAGATATGGTGACTTGGGAGTGAGGAAAGGGATCTATTTATACTTGGAGAGAAAAAATCACCCCTCTTGGATCAATGCCAAGTGTCCAACACCAAGCAAAAGAGGAGATCCCTAGGCTAGGGCACACCATCTAGGGTTTGAGAAGTAGATCTAGGGTGTAGAAAATGTGGAAAATGTTGGGATCAAGAAAAAAGGGTGTGAGAGGCCTTGGGATTGATGCCAAGGAAGGTGAGAGGTTTCAAATATTTTTTTAATAAGTATTTGGGAAGTTTCTAGATGGAGGGGGGCACACTTCTCTTAGGAGGGCACAACTTTTTAGGATGAGGAGAGGATGGGAGGTGTTGGGATGAGGTAAAGAAATATTAGAAGAGGGAAGGAGGGACATGGGGATGAGAGGGAGAACACCAATCAATAAGAGGAGACCCTCCACCAATTAAAACAATATGCCACATCATTCTGCTTCAAGGAGGGCATAACCTCCCCTTAGGGCGTCACACTTAAAGAGGGTGAGAGGGGGAAAGGGTAGAAAAAGGTTAGGAAAAAGGTTGGGTGGTTAGGTTAGGTTTAGGGAGTCTCTCTCTAACTTCTATCCAACATTAAACATCCTTTTAACTCATTATTACATTTTTATAATTTTTCCATGTTTGGACTTTAGCAATTAAAATTGATGTTTTAGACTGGCTGACACTCAGGGTGGACAAACCCATGGAAAAATTTGTCTGACTGAGCTGAAACTTGGTCCATGGATGTAGGGAGTGATATTCCATTTATTTTGAGCAAAAATACCCCTATCAAAAGTCCAAAGACCTAGTTTTTTACAATTTTTGCTCAAAATTAATTAATTAATTAAATAATTAAACCTCCAAACTTAGGGAAATTTAATTAAAAATTAATTAAAAAAAACTATTCTAGACTTGAAGGAATTCCGAAAAACTTTCTAAGATGTCTTTCATGGTCATTTACAATATTTCCCTACAATAGTTACCAAAAGATAAATCCACTAGAACGTCGTTCACCACTTTGGAGGAATTATTGCAGGTGTGAGGGAAAAACTCAAGGGAAATCAATAAGGATGAAAAGCCCATTTGATAACCCGAGGATAAAAAAACCTCGGTGAAAGGAACTCTCCCAGTGAACTGATCCCAAGGTAACTGACCTAGACATGACTCATGTAGACCTATTACATTATTAATCCACGCAGGGGTGCATAAATTCCAGTTACAAAAAGAAGTGTTGGGGCCAAACATGCCTTGTAGAACCAAAGTCTTTGACAAATTTGCATTTGATGATGCATCTCTTCATGACACATAGATTTGAACACCTGTGTTGGAGAGGCAGTCAACATCTAGCTCCACACGGGGATGTGTGTTTGATCTTCTCACTCGAGACGGAGAGCATACGAGAATCCAACACCTACAACAGAGTGCTCACCAATAACCAAGATAAGAATACACATATACATGATTAAATCAATGAATGATATATACAACATTTGCAAAATGAAATGACTAAAGTACAACATCATTATTTTACAACAAATGAAATCTATAGTACAGAAAAATTTCTAAGTACATATTTACATAATGAATGAAACAATACAAAATTGAAATACAAGGAAAAGGGTTAGAGATACGTTACAGGGGGTTTCCCTTTGGACACCAAGTTTCCCCTCATCTGTAGAAGAGCTTGAGATGCTGCCCATTCCTTGGAAACGTTAATGGGATCACCATCCAAATGGCTGAGATGAAAATAATTCGGCCTTGCTGTTTCTCTGATCAAATATGGCCCTAACCATAAGCTGTCAAATTTGCTGTGTTTTCCCAGTTTCTTTCTTCCTTTATCCCATAACAAAACTGTATCACCAACCATGAAGTCCCTTTGTCTAGCTGACCTGTCAAAAGATTTCTTAACCTTGCTCTGATTTATGCAATTCTGATCATAAGCCTTTCGTCTGATTTCATCTAACTCAATGACCTAATTGACCCTGTTCTGAACTGCATCCTACTCTATGGAAACATCCTCAACTGACCCATAAGTAGGAAGTCTAAGGTGCACTGGAAACCTAGCCTCCAATACGTACACTATCTCAAACAAACTATTTCCAGTAGCTTCTTTCTTTGTTATTCTATCAGTCCATAATGCATGTTTAATTTTAGTATCCCAAGACTTCTTGTTTTCACTGACTATTTTCTTAACAATGGTCATTAAGTTTTTTTTTCTTGACTCTGCCTGACCATTTCCTTGGGGATAGTAGTCTGATGCATGTGACAAGATAATACCATACTTGAAACAAATAGATGACATCTCTGCTGAACAAAAGGCCTTGTCATTATCTATCACTATCTTTGATGGAACCCCAAACCTGGTTATGATTCTGTCTTCAAGGAAATCCATTACTACCTTTTCAGTTGTTGAATTGTAGGAATGGCTTCAACCCACTTTGTAAAGTAATCTATAGCCGTGATAATCCATGAATAACCATTACTTGAATTATCACTAAACTTCCCGATGAAGTCCAAACCCCACTGCTGAAAAGGTGCTTCGACCACAACTGGTTGCAAAGGGAGTGCTGCTAATTTCTTCTTTCCTATGAAAAGATGACATGTCTCACACTTCCGAACAAACTGATGTACATCATAAAATATAGTAGGCCAATAATATCTTGTTCTAAGGATTTTGTGGGTAGTAGTTTTAGCAGCAAAGTGTCCTCCACAAAACCCTCCATGGAATTCATCCATTAGTTTCTTTGACTCAATGTCATCCACACATCTAAGGATAACCCCATCAGGGTTTTTCCATCCTAATCCATCTCTAGTAAGGACATACTTAGAAGATTTTAACCTTAAATCCCTTTTCTTGTGTCCTACTAGATGGCTTGGACAAGTTAGATTCTTAAGATAGAAAATGATGTATGTATACCAATCCACTTGTTCAAGTTTCAATAAGTTAGGATGCCATTCTTCATTATTGATTTGGTTAACCATATCCAAGGCCCTAATTACTTTCTATCAACATTTTAGCCAAGCCTTGACCCTTAATCAATTTTGTTGGTTTAATTTCCAAATCATACTCTTAGATTTTAACAATCCACCTACCCCTTGAGCCCAATCCTTCTACTTGAGATAAAACATCTTTAACCACAGAATTAGGAACATAACCCATCACCTTGGAATATCCAATGAAGACTTTGAAATGTTTGAGTGATTTGACTAAGGCATAAGCCTATTTCTCAAACATGGGATACTTTAATTCTGAATTTTGCAAGGCCCTACTCATATATGCAATAGGCTGATCATGGCCTTGATCATTTTTCTGAAGCAACACACCAGCAATAGTGTCTTCAGAAGAAAAAGAGAAAATCTAAAAATCCTTCTCATAGTCTGGGCTAATAAGAACCGGAGCTTCACATATGTGAGTCTTTATACTTTCAAAAGCTCGTTTACTTTCATCATTCCACTCAAATTTTACATCCTTCTTAAGTAGCTTATATATAGGTTTCATGATTTCAGTGTAGTTAGGAATGAACCTATGGACAAAATTAGTTTGTCCTAAGAAGGATTGAAGAAGTTTCTTTGTTGTGGGCAAAGGAACTTTACCAATGGCTTCAACTCTATCCGAGTCTAACTTAACCCCATCTTTAGTAATTATGTGGCCCAATGATTTACCTTCAGTCACCCCAAAGACTGACTTAGCAGGATTTAGAGAAATTCCAAATTCTCTATATCTGTCCAAAACTTGCGTAAGGTGGTTAATGTGAGTTTTACCATCCTTAGAAAAAACTGTTAAATCATCTTGATATATTTCAATCAATTTACCAATCAACCCCCTGAAGGCATAATCCATAGCTCTTTGAAAAGTAGCTCCAACATTTGATAAACCAAATGGCATTCTGAGATATTCAAAAGTTCCCCATGGAGTAGTACAAGCATGGAAATCATCAAGCATGGAAATCATCCCTGAACCTGTAACTCTTTGAAGTAAAGTTTCCATCTTGGGTAGGGGATAGTGGTCTTTTGTGCAAGCAATGTTTAAATTCTTGAAGTCAATTCATATCCGAATCTTCCCAGTCTTCTTCCTAGCAACAACCAAGTTTGAGCACCATGAAGAATGTCTGGTCTGTGCAATGATGCTTGCTTCTAACATTTTTTGTAAATCCTTTTGAACCAAAGGAGCTAACTTGGGGTTTAACTGCCTCAACTTTTGTCTAAAGGGTTTGGTATCTTCCTTAAGAGGAATCACATGCTGAATTACATCCTCCCTATAGACTTTGAGCTCATCATAACTAAAGGCCAAGAAATCTCTATATTCTTTTAATAACTTAAAAATTTCATCTCTTTCATATATAGGGGTAGTCTTGCATACTTTTATCAACATGGGTTCTTCAACAGTTCCAATGTTGACTTCGAGGTAATCACATAGTTTTTTCTTTATTTCATCTTTTTGCTTATGACCATCCTGTCTGTCAAAATCCCTTTTTGAAGAGACCACTCGTTTAGGTAATGTCTTCGCCTCACTATCATTCTCGGTGATATTACAACCTTCTTCTTTCAAACTTATGCCTAAGTCTGAAAATTCCTAGATGTGATGTAAAAACTTGACCATTTGTTTGTCATCATAAAAAACCTGCCAATGATTTATGTTATCCGGGACCGAGGCTCGAAAAATGACTTCAATTGAAATATTTTCATCAATCAAACTGTCTGGAAGCTGTAGTGTGGAAGTTTCTACCGCAAGTTCATTGGCTTTTGAATTCTGTTCTCTAGGAATAACAATCAAGTCTAAAGCATCAAAGTCATTTATTAAGTTCCAAATTGCATTCCTATACCCTTTCAATCTTTCTGACTTGCAAGCAAACTTGTTCTTTAACTGTTGTATGACCAAGTCTGAATCCCCTTTGACATTTAAACACTTTATTCCCCTATCTTTGCAAAGTTCTAAACCAAGGAGTAAAGCCTCATACTCAACCACATTATTCATTGCATCAAACTCCAATCTATAAGCAAATTTCAACACTTCACCATTTGGATCTTGAAGAACAATCCCAACACCTTTTCCCTCTCTAGAAAAATCACCATCAAAGTTCATGTACCACACCTTGTCTAATTCATTATCTTGAACTGTTTCTTCAAAAGGCACAATAGAATTAGAAAAGATGGCATAGTTACCAAGACCCTCATCAGTCCACTTTAACTCATTCTTGGGATTTTTGGGATCTTCAACATGATACTCTCTTTACACTTCCCTATTTAACTTAAAAGTATTTCCATCTGGGGTAGGGAGAGTAGCATAAGATAGATCCATTTTTAGACTACCACCTAGGTCTGCAGCTGCTTTTCTATTCAATAACATTGCCCAAACATCTGAAACATCAATTACCACAATATCCATTTCAAACATGATATCCAAAAATACTGCTAAGTGTACTTGCAAACCTTTAATCAATCCATGCACTTCAATCATTTGACTATCCAGGGCACAAATGTTGTGGTAAGGTCTTAATATCCTTAAGTTTAACTGTTCCATTACCTTCTTAGTAATAACATTTGAGCTCGCTCCTGAATCAAGCATGCAATTGTGTAACACTTTATCGTTTACAAGTAAAGAAAGGTAGAAAGGCATATTCTTTTCATTCTTCCTATCCCAATTCTGTAGAATCACTGGTGCATCCTGGTAAGCCACGACTGGCTGTTTCTCTACAAAGATTTTAGGAGGTTGTTCTATGGATTTAAGTATATTTTCCTTCTATGAAGGAATTTTCACGATTTCTGACACTGACACTAACACCTTCGCATTACTCAACCAACCACCTAAGTCAAAGTTTAAGTCTGCATTACTAGGCACATTAGACTTAGGAGGAGTTGATGATACTTTGGGGGCACTAGTTTGACTTTTATCTTGACTTTTATTTCCACCCCTTTGGTATGTAATGCCTCTAAACTTAGCCATTTCTGCAACTTGTTGGGGAGTGGGCTTGGGCCCACACTTTTCTGTAGCTTTATCAATATTACCATTCATAAAGTTTCCACTACTTCCATAATCATTGAAATCCATCCAATCATACATGCTACCATGGAATCTCTCATCACACATGTTTACTTGTTCATTTCCTTGGTCTCCATAATCATTATTACACTCTTCAAGGAAAACTAAACAAGTTGATTCCTCATGAAACTCACCACAAGGCCTACAATAAGGTATAAAGCGATGATCTACCAAGTTGGTGGATTCAAAAGGATTAGGTGGTATTTGATCATTTTGGGGAGGTCTTCTTGGCCACCTATCATTTGGCTTGTGTTGTTGTCTATTACTTTGGGACCTCTCCATAGTGATCACCTTATTTTGCAAAGCATTGATTTGATTGGCATGATTTATTTCCATTTGCTTGATTAATTGAGTCAATTATTTAATTTCATTAATTCCATCACTTGATGATCCTTGACCCTCATCCTTCTTTTTCTTTTCATCATTAACCTTTGAAGAAGAAGCTCTATTGAAACCAGGAATGCTGGATTTCCTAGCTTCAAGCATATTCTTCTCAATCCTTACAGCTGTTTCTTGTGCTGCAGGCAAATTTTGAGGATCCTTAGCCCTTAAAGCATACCTCATTTCACCCTCAAAAGCCTCTATATAATAAATCAAAATTGTAGCATCTAGAGGCTTGACATCTTGATGAAGGCCCTTTACCACACTATTAAACTTAGTGTTAAATTCTAACACCGTTTCATTTTCTTTCTTATGACTAGTGGTAAGAGCTCCCAGCTGAAATCCATGTTCCTTTGAATCACCCCATGTTTTCCTAAATTCATCCAATATTGAATTAAGGGTGCTAAACTTGTTTGCAGGAAAGTCTGAAAACCATTAATCAACATCTCCTTCCAAAGAAAAGACAAACAATGTCATCTTCACATCTTCTTCATCATGACCTTTACAATACTTCAATAAACACTTGTCAAAACTTGTAATGTGGGACCTGACACTTATAGCATTATTCCCATGAAAAATAGGCAACTTGTCAAAGCCTTTCTCTAGAACATTGTGAGGGGAACCCAATTGCTGCAAGGTTCAAAGGACTCAAACAAGAAGTCATCGTTACATTAGGATTATTAGTGGGATTATTAACATTTGGTTGATTATTAGTTTGGAACAAGAATTGGATATCGTTGAGTGCTTCCTCCCTAAGACTTTCAAGTAGTCTCCTAGGAGCCAAGCGGTTTAGTCTTCTCCTATCAACCTTTTTGGGTTCGGGAAAATCATAAACCAATCCTTGTGAAGTGCTCCTAGTAGTATACTTGCTATATTTTTTCAATGGAGTCACCACTTAGACAAGAATCATACAAATCTAACCAATCACAGGTTCAAAAAATTTTAAGGCCTAATTTTTTTTATAATTTAATTCTTAAAGAATCAAGTTAAGTCGTTTTTACCAAGGATAAATGACTTATCCTCGGCAACGGCGCCAAAGATGTTGCCGTCCTTATACACACTTGCAAATGTGAGCTAATTCTGGCTCAATTAGTGTGTCCTTGGAGGCACAATGCCTAGGTTCACAGCCCATGCTGTCACTTTGATCGTAACCTCTTCCGTCTAGGCTTACTCCTAGGGAAGACAAGGGAGGCAGTCCCTAGTTTCTAGATTAGTTTTAGAGTTAAGTTCTAGGAGTTAGTTTTAATTTTTTAAGGCTTGGGGGGATTCTAATCCTAATATGCACAAGAAGCAATGCAAGATGCAAGGGTTAGTATGTTAAGAAAGACCTTTTCCTAGGGAAACTAAGACTAGTTCCTAAGATTGGGCAAGGGGTCAATTAGATGTTAGGGTGATTCGTTACAAGTATGGTTACAAGTTATACAAAAGAATAGTTGAATAAAAAATTAAGTACAATATTTACAAGTAAATAATGCTAAAATACATCAAACAAGCTAACCACTTTAATGATTTGTGTGCAAGTTACAAGAAGATCAAAGAATCATATTACATTTATGAGATCATCATCAATACATCATAAATACATCAACACATAAGAGTTATGATTTTTAAGCACAAGTATTATGAAGATGAATGATACCCACTCTTAGTTATTAAACCCTCAAAGTATTTATTAGATTAAGCCCAAGGTTGGATTATTAAGGTTTCTTAATATAGTCAAGTTTTAGTTACATTTATTAAGCTTTCACCAGATCCTCCTCCTCCTATTGCGAAATGACTGCTGGATGCTCAAGAAGTATGGAAACAAGGCCTACCCTAGCTTCGCAAGTCATCCCAAAAGATTGAGTTCTCACAGAAAGGACGCTCCATGCCACGAGACCGTCCCCGGACTAATCACCTTCCGTTGCCCCTCAATCCCCATTTTAGATGGTGAAGATGGTGGTCTAAGGTACCCTAAAGAGTATATTAAGTTAATATATGAATTAGGTAGACTTTTAGGAATGTTTTAGAGTGTTTTAAGAGTTTTATGACACTTTTAAAAGGTGATTTAGCGACTTGGCCAAAACTCACTTCAGCCTAAAATGTGCTGATTAAGTTTATGAGATTAAGAGAATTAACACATATATCCTATGTGAGAGCATGTCCCTCGATTGCACAATTAGATAGTTTGCAAAGTAAATAAGACAATTACAAGGGCAAGATCAACTTGCGAATCAAGAAAAGAAAGACAATGAAACTTATCTTATGTTAAAGAGCGTTTATATATGAGCATTAAGTGTGAGAAAGAAAAAGATTCAAGTGTTTGCCTACTTATAAACTTATCAATGAGATTACTTCAAGCATGTGGCAAATGGCCTTAAGATTAAGAGCATGAAAGAAAAACACCATTCACTTATTGAAGCTTTCAAGCATTTAGGAATTTAGATCTAAGCATCTAAGAGAAATATTAAACTTTGCAAAGCTTTAAGCATGCAACTAGATCTAGTTAAGTTATTGATGCCCAATAGTCTTAAGCTAGAGATTTATTAAGTGTTAGATCTAGATCTAGAATATTCTTAGATCATTATGCATTAATCACTTAGATCATCAATCACATATTAAAACCCTAACCTTACCTCTTGGGGCATTCCTCTCCCAAATAGGTAGGCAATTAATTTAGCTTGCTTAACTTAGAAAATATTGAGAAAATAGAGAAACAAGCAAGCAAGAGATACAAACTAAGGAAATGAATAAGCAATCAAACCAAACAAACAAGAGGCAAACCCTACCCTACGTCTTAGGTTAAGAAGATGCCCACTTCACCTTCCAAACCCCACATCTTAGCTCAAGAGGCTAAAAAAATAAATCAACAAAGCAAGATCTAAACTAGTTCTAAGCTACCCAAGAGCTCACACGTGGGAGGAGGTTGTGCCACTCCTTCTCCCACAACTATGAGCCACTAGAAAGAAAGAAAAGGAAGAATAAATGAACAAAAATACTTACAAATTGAAGGAGGTTGAGAAATAGCTACCAATCCCTTTGGGGGGTCTTTGAGTGTTGTGTGGATTCCTTTGGTAGCCAAAACCCCTCTCAACCAGATCTGAACTTGCAAAAATCAACAAGGTATCCTTGCTGAAAATGCTACACACAACCCAAAGAATGAAGAAAAACTTTGAAATATTTGATTGAAAATGACCTATATTGCTAAGCTATACTAGCTTAAATATATATGGAAATGAACAACAATATATAAGAAGAGCAAGAGTGAGAAAATAATGGAGTTTGAATGTGTCTCAAGGGAGCCTTCTTACTTGAGGTGTTCCCAATGAAACCCTTGAAGCTAAACCTACAAAAACCTTGAAAAGTGATGGCATACGATAGACAATATGTTGCATACACTAATAATATGACATTTCAATCCTATCTAGCATATCAAGATATATAGATCTACAAACATGTGCATTACTAGATCTACCCAAATAACATTTTACCTTAGGATCCAATGGATGCAATCACCAAACAATTTAGAACAACTTTACCTCATGTATATGGCAAGAAAAAGCATGTGCATAACTCTTCCAATAGTCCTCCAAAGATTTTCTCTTTATTACTCAATAAGAGGATCTTGGAGAAAACTATCTCCAAAACCCTAAGAGCTAGAGAATGAAAATGATGAAAGAAAGAGAGACAGAGAGAGTGAGAAATCAAGTAGCATAACATTAGCTCAAGATATGGTGACTTGGGAGTGAGGAAAGGGATCTATTTATACTTGGAGAGGCAAATTCACCCCTCTTGGATCAATTCCAAGTGTCCAACACCAAGCAAAAGAGGAGATCCCTAGGATAGGGCTCACCATCTAGGGTTTGAGAAGTAGATCTAGGGTGTAGAAAAGGTTGAAAATGTTGGGATAAAAAAAAAAGGGTGTGAGAGGCCTTGGGATTGATTCCAAGGAAGGTGAGAGGTTTCAAATAATTTTTTAAAAATTATTTGGGAAGTTTCTATATGGAGGGGGGCACACTTCTCCTAGGAGGGCACAACTTTTTGGGATGAGGAGAGGATGGGAGGTGTTGGGATGAGGTAAAGAAAGATTAGAAGAGGGAAGGAGCGATGTGGGGGTGAGAGGGAGAACAAAAATCAATGAGAGGAGACCCTCCACCAATTAAAACAAGATGCCACATCATTCTCCTTCAAGGAGGGCGTAACCTCCCCTTAGGGCGTCACACTTAAAGAGGGTGAGAGGGGGAAAGGGTAGAAAAAGGTTGGGTGGTTAGGTTAGGCTTAGGGAGTCTCTCTCTAACTTCTATCCAACATTAAACATCCTTTTAACTCATTATTACATTTTTAAAATTTTGCCATGTTTGGACTTTAGTAATTAAAATTGTTGTTTTAGACTGACTGACACTCCGGGTGGACAAACCCATGGAAAAAGTTGTCCGACTGAGTTGAAACTTGGTCCATGGATGTAGGGGGTGATATTCCATTTCTTTTGAGCATAAATACCCCTATCAAAAGTCCAAAGACCTAGTTTTTTAAAAATTTTGCTCAAAAATAATTAAACCTCCAAACTTAGGGAAATTTAATTAAAAATTAGTTAAAGAAAACTATTCTAGACTCGACGGAATTCTGCGAAAATTTCTAAGATGTCTTTCATGGTCATTTAAAATATTTACCTACAATATTTACAAAAATATAAACACACTAGAACGTCGTTCACCACTTTGGAGGAATTATTGCAAGTGTGAGGGAAAAACTCAAGGGAAATCAATAAGGCTGAAAAGACCAATTGATAACCTGATGATAAAAAACCCTCGGTGAAAGGAACTATCCTAGTGAACCAATCCCAAGGTAACTGACCTAGACATGACTCATGTAGACCTATTACATTATTAACCCACACAGGGGTGCGGAAATTCCAGTTACAAAAATAAGTGTTAGGGCCAAACATGCCCTGTAGAACCAACGTATTCGACAAATTTGCATCTGATGATGCATCTCTTCATGGCACATGGAGTTGACCACCTGTGTTGGAGAGGTGGTCAATATGGTCATTGGTTCATGAAAATGTTCTTCGTTTGATTTCCTCCAAATCATCAAGCTCCTACTTTGTACCTCATGTTGAATGATGAGCGATTCCTTAATGCTCTCCTTTCAGCGGGTCTCCTTCCATCGAATTCAACTCATCTATTCTGGAGACAAGAAATAGAGTCCTATAAGTACCTAGAGGCTTTCATTCATTAGTGGTAGGTTCTCTTTCCATCGATAGTTGGGAATACATTAATGTCTCCTGATCGATGGATTGTTCAAGTGTTCGACCCCAACTCCTTTATTCACACTTGTAAGAATGTACTTGGTGCCTTGATATCTACTTTCATTATCAATAGGTTATCTCGCGCTTGTTAAAGGTATACCTCAATGACCGATAATCAAATGAAGTCTCATTGTGTTCGACCTCAACTCCTTTATTCACATGATGTAGACTTGCACCTTTGGTGGATTGTGTAAAAGACTTGAAGACATTAGTTCATAGTCGCAGCTTTCATGAGTTGTTGCTAACTTTCATTGGACCAGTACCTATGTGACTTCAATGATCATGGGAGATCAGATTGTACTCCATTGTATACACATATCTTCAGATTGATTTTGAGACTGGTTTTGTTGGGCCTTGTTAGTGACTATGACAACCTTTGGCATGTAGCCACCTTTGTATTTCCTATTCATGGCCATGGACAACTGTTTGGTATATTTTCACATGGATCTACAGTGTAATTCAAATTGGCAGCCATGTGTGCAAATTCAATACATATTTTAATGAGAAACTAGTTCTTCCATTTGGGTCCCCATTACTCCACTTCTGGGTCTTATAATGTATTTCGTCCATCACATATACTCCTCTAACCTCACACAATAGGGGGCATATTTTATAGCAAGATTTGCCTTACCCTATGCAAACTTGCACATAAGGCCTTTTTCCATTTCCTTGCAGAATTGAAGTCCCTTTTTGCAAATCCCAGAGATAAAAACATTATTTTTCCACATATACGTGCCCTACCTATAGTAGATCATGCATATATGCAGGTTGCACCACTATTGCTTGCGTACATCGATATTTGTGCCCAAAATTTAAAAATGGTGTCGGGTTTCCATGTCACGTCATGAGATTCATGATCCTTGAACTTCCATATACTGGAAACATTCCGAATCAAACCTTCAGTTCCACTTGAAGGCTACAAATGCACCAAATACGAGCTATAGAAAAGATGAGAAGAATTCAACTTTGAGAGCAAAGTTACTCTGGAGAAATTATTCACTTCATATTGAGTCTGCATCCCTTTGTCCTTTTAAGTCTGAACACATTGTTCAACCCCCAATCTCTTCCCTATTTGATTGATAACCTCATTGTCTCTCTTATATGAGATTACATTTGGTGGAGGATTGAAGTGGTGGATGCCTGGCTGGAAGGAACTTAGTTTCTCGGTTCCGAACCATGCCGACACGAAATTTTGTAATTCATTCACTTCCGCTGATTACATTTTAATAAAAATACTCTTTTCTCATCCAATTAATATCTTGAAAATATTTGAATTATTATTCCATGGGCGCATTTGTTATGAATGTTGATGGATTATGCTATTGAATGTGCTAAAATTATATATTATCACCATATGCTTGCGTTTCTTGGTTGATGAGGACAAGTTGCAAGTGTATTTATTTGAGTCAAGTGCTCAACAATGGACTTCATCGAACATTTGGATGAGATAGGCCTTTTATATTGTCTTGCTAGCATATTTGTTTATATAGCATACCTGATATTAGAGTTGATTTCTGCAGTCATTTCCATCTGTTGTGGTTTACCCCTAGCCATAGAGAGATTTTCCTCATAATAAATGTACAAATGCAGATAATTTAGATATGGAACGTCATAGGTCCTGGGGGAATTCATGGTTCACACACCCATGCATGAGCAAAGGATACTGACACTACAAAGTAAAAACATACAAAATTAATTATGTTTTATCCCATGGAATAAAAATTAAAACAAATAATAAAATCATGTTTTTGATGTACGTACTCCTAGAAGGTTCAAATGGTCATGTGATTTCAACCCCAAAAAATGGTCTTCCATAGTGAAGTTGTGTCGTAGCGAAGACCCATATAAATAAGGCACCTTCACACCCAATATAACTTCCTTTTCCAAGGAAAGATCATCTTTCTTCAAAATACAAGGGGCATCACCTTCTTTGAAAGACCAAAAGAGGGACTAGCCTCTCCTCTACTTTCTTGTCTTGGCCAATGTTTTTTTTTAGTTTTTGAAGAAATAAGATCTCTCCTAACATCCAATGTGTCACTTGTTTTTGATGATTTGTTCCTCCAAAAAGAAGATGAAACATTTTTAAATATATGCATGAGATCTAGTAAGTGGGCAATCTTAAGATGCTCCCAATATGAGCTCATAAAATAAATATTTCCTTTTCACCGTAATGGAAAATTTCTCAACATAGGTGTCGAAGAATTCTGGATCATCGAACATAAGCTCCCAATTTGAATTGAACATTTCTATAATCTCCTTCTCTCTCTCATATTCTCTAAGCCATTTTGTTGGTGTCATTATTTAAGACCTTTGGGTTCTCTCTGGTTTACAATTGAATACCTTGGAGCAGTCGTACACTGGATTTTGTAGGTGGTTGGCCCACCTATCCTTAAGATAAGGTACACAACATTTACATCCATGATACCCTTTTGTTACAAAACCTATGAAATTATTATTGTATACATAGCACGTTAGCATTGAAGATAAAAACAATTGCAACGAATTAAATATGCCAAAAGATATTGTTACGTATATAAAAAAATCAATAAACATGTAATTTACCAAAGATAACTCCTAAGCCTGGATAATCATGTGCAGTGTAAGCACATATGCCATACAATGTAAAACTCTTCTATGTTGCGATGGGTCTTGATACATTGTATACATGTATCGCTTCACATAATTCCTTCAATTCATCTACCAATGGTTGTAGGTAGACATCCATATTCTTCACTTGTCTTCTACCAGGGACTATACGAGCCAACATAAGATGTTCATTCTTCATGGATAACCATGGGGGGGTATTTTTATTGATCACTACTATAGGCCAAACAAAATAGTTGGTGTTTTGGAGGGAATATGGGTTGATGCCATCCATGGATATGATAAGTCGTAGACTTCGTACTTCATCCTTGAGTTTTTCGGGCCATGTATTCTCTATATGCTTCATGGCTATTAAATCTGTCAAGATTTACATAACTCCCAACTCACTTCTATGTGAGGCATGCTATCCCTGCAACATAGCTAATTATTTGCAATGAAATATCCTTTGACTCGTTGGGATTATAGGAAAGTGCCTCAATATCTTATGAGGAAGACCATGTGATTTACCCTTTTTATTTTATTTATGGTACTTTTCATGCCCACATTTCGTACATATCTCTTTGTCTGCATATTCTACTCTATATGGAATAAAATCATTCATACATGCATGCTATGATATGTAATCAACACCCAACATTTTCAACATCTTCTTTGCCTCTTCGCAGCTACTGGGAAATACATTATCACTCGAAATAAACTTATCTTTGAATAACCTACAGTTAGTGGGAAATACAAATGTACAATGTCATTTAACGTTCGAAAAATCGATCATTTTTAATGTTGATTGTGTGACACGATTTCTCAAAATATAATGGACTTGATGCTCAGTTACCTCAATATTACCGAGAAACATGTGTTTGACATGTCAAACTTTTCTTTCAAGTTGTACAATAACATTGTTTTCCCCAGTTAGATAGACTTTGACTGGCTAGGTCCAAAAAGAGGGGTGGTGGAAGCAAATTTCAGGCTTTCGAAAAATGTATCAGTGATATGAGAATCATCCCCTAGCTCATCGTTTTGGAATGCATCTAACAACATTTTCTCCATGGAAGTCGTATCCCATAAATAATCATCCATACCAACCGCTATTTGATTGGCTCCGTTGCCAACTTGTGAAGAACTATTATTTTCATATTCATTCCTAATTGGTGAATTTGGACGTAGTGGGAATTGAATAGGTGGTTGTTTCAACCATTCTTGGTGTGATTCCTCTCCGAGTTGTTCTCTTATTGTAGCCTTCTCTCGATTTGACATTGTAGTGGGGTGCAACGAAAGATGATAAGTAGGTCTCTTGTCATCAGAATCCCAATTTCAAAAATGTTGAACATTAGTACATCGATGATATTAGTAAAAACAATGCAATTGGTTTGTTCAAATTATGTTATACCAAACAATTATTACCATCATTGACGTAGGATTGCGACTGGAAGATGGCATGTTACAATTGGAAGGGTAAAGTGGCTATCCATTTTTATCTACCAACTTCTTGCAGTATATTACTCCTAATAAGAGCTTCCGACGTTTTTGAACTGGTCGAATATTTTTTTCATCTGAACTCGATTTGGAATCAGGATCCTGCAAATTTTGATACATTTTTATTCAGATTGACATGGATAAAAAAATCAATTAAATAATCAAAATATAAATAAAATATGAACTTACTAGAGATGGAAAGAGAGAACTCCGTGACGGACTTTGAGCAATATGGAACGGGATGGAATTTTAAGAATTGGCCATTTGATATTATAATATTTTCTCCTTTCATTTGAGAAAAAGCAACAACAAATTTATAAGAATAAGTCAACTTTAAGTGGAAAATGTATACTATGAAATACTACAAGTCATGTGGATGCATCCTAAAATATAATTCAAGATGAATATACTATTTTATGTGAAAATAAAAATTCAGATAACTTTTAAAGCATAACGGTGTGCTTATTTAAACAAAACACATTAGTGCGTCTATAACAATACAAAGCATCGGGGCGTTTAATTACTAACCACACTAGTTCTCAATATTTCAAATAAATAAAAAGGAATAATATTATATCGGTGCTCCAAAAATATTTAGCGCATTGGTGCTTTGTATAATCGAACACACCGGTGCATTATATTAATAACACACCTGTCAGACAGTTAGCTTAGGTTGATGGATATTTGATATGGATTTTTGGTTGTCATTTATGTCAACCATTGGAGAGTGATATTGTATATTGATGTAAACCCTTAGTGATTGATGTTATCCCTTGGAGAAAGTCCGGTAGCAAATTACAGTAGAAAATTCCGGTAGCACAAAGGTTTGGGTAATGGATCCAAGGTTGTTTCATGTATAATGTTATGAGTTTTAATATATTTGAAGGTATGACTATTCTAGAGGGATAGTACATGTCATTCAATTTCTGGTGGTATGTGGAACGTCGCATAACTCTACAAGTGACCGAGGTAAACAAAGGATATCTAAGCTGAATTTAAGAGAGAAGGTGAAGTAAAGAAGGCCAAAATTCAAGGGAGGATAAATTCTTTTGATGATGCTTTCTAAGGTATGTTATTTACAGGTCATCTCACCATTGTCACAATATTTTTTTTTATAGAATGAGTCAGACCCTGAAATTGATAGGCCATTGAGAAAACATATCCAAGTAGATGTGGTACGAATTTCAGCTTGTGGGTCATTGTAGTTTTGGAGTTACACTCCGTGGAAAATAGGGTTTTTGGCTAGTCTTGAAACTAGTCTAAAACATGTGTTTCGGGTAAAAACGTCATAACTTCTTCATAAAATATCCAAATTAAGTAAGACAAAAAGTGTTGGTTAGAGTACAGTCTTTAGTATTCTGTGTAAAATTTTCAGATCCATACAATAAATATTCCATGCGGGGCACGTCTACAAGTTCGCTCTCTAGAATAAGACAAAATTCAACAAGGTATGCCATTTTTTATATAAATCCTTTTATGAGAGGTTCCAAGTAGTGAAACCTAGAGGAATTGCACAAAACACACTAAATAACATTGTGTACTATTTTCATATCTTTATTCATTATAGGTACATAGTTATGATCATTTCAAGTTAGGGTTGTTGACTAATCCAAAACTAGTCATGTGAGACTAATGAAAAGTTTGATGAAAATGATAGTCTCTTGTTGTTAAAGTTAAGGAAGGTTTGCAGGTATGTGATCATATACACCATGTCTATTAAAAAGTTACAAATCAGATTTGGATGATTAAATTGATGAGGGTTTTGGTTGAGGTACATGTTGGGTACATGGTTGAGACAAGTAGTTGATGAGTTGGCACATACATGAAGTGTATAGTTGATGATGTTGGTACATCTTGATGAGTCATAGTTGATGAGTAGTTGATACATGATTGGTACATACTTGGTACATGGTTGGAGGTACTTGTTAGTAGTATTGCTGACACATTGTTTATGGATGATGTAACATACTTGTATTGGTATATTATTATAAGCACATATTGATCTTGGTGATGATTATGAGTTGTTGTGTTATGCTTGGTTGATGTACATATTTGAGAGTTGTCTTGGTGATTTATCTCAGTGAGTAGATCTTATTTGGTTGATAAGGTTGATGAGACAGGTTGTTGTGATAAGTTGTTTGGACAGGTTGTTGTGACATGTTATTTGTGCAGGTTTGGTCCATCGTTGATGTACTTGTTCATGGTACATGTTGAGGTATAGGTTGGTGCATGGTTGATGCAGTTATTTATGGTACAGGTTGATAATAGGTTGAGGTATAGGTTGATGCATGGTTCAAGTTATTGGTGCAATTTGTTTGATGTAGGTTGATTTGTATAGGTTGTTTGGTGCAGGTTGATTGGTACATGTTTACAACAGTAAATATCACAGTGATAGTGTGACAGTGGTTCCATAATTCTACTTATACGTCAGGGTGGTTGGACGGGGAAAGGACAAGTGGTTGTAGCCACCTTCTGGTTGTAGCTGTAGATCATAGGGGGTTGTAGCCTGCTTCTGGTTGTAGCCAGAAAATTGGGGAGTTGGAGCTTCCCTCAGGTTGTAACCTGAGAAACTAGGGGGTTGGAGCCTCCTTCCAGTTGCAGCTGGAAAACAAAGGAAGTTGGTGCTTCCAATGAATGTAATTATTCAAGACTTATAAGAAAAATCATTCCATGGTTTTCTCCCACTTTGGGTTTCCACGTAAAAACACTAGTGTACTGTGTATGTGTATGATTGTTCATTTGTTCATTTCTTATTTACTCTACAAATATTGGATGATTATGATACATTGACATAACACTTGCATTATATTGTTAAAAAGGATTAGATTTCTTTATTACTGATTCACCCCCCCTCTCAGTGATCCAACAATTGGTATCAAAGATGGTTCCTTAAAGAAACAGTTTANTTGGTGCTTCCAATGAATGTAATTATTCAAGACTTATAAGAAAAATCATTCCATGGTTTTCTCCCACTTTGGGTTTCCACGTAAAAACACTAGTGTACTGTGTATGTGTATGATTGTTCATTTGTTCATTTCTTATTTACTCTGCAAATATTGGATGATTATGATACATTGACATAACACTTGCATTATATTGTTAAAAAGGATTAGATTTCTTTATTACTGATTCACCCCCCCTCTCAGTGATCCAACAATTGGTATCAAAGATGGTTCCTTAAAGAAACAGTTTAACCACTGGAAGGAGATCATGGATTATTATGAGAATGGAGTACCAATGTTTAATGGTCAGAATGGTTTTAAGTATGATAGGTGGAGCATAAGGACGAAAGTAATTTTACATGCACATGGACATTATATTTGGCTATCAGTTATTATGGGATACGATAGTTCAAAAAGGGCAAACACTGCAACCAAGAAGGAATTGAAGAAGAATAAAAAAATAGCAATGGATTTCATCTTGGAAGGATTACCTCTTCCGGTAAGAGAAAAAGTTGGTCAATGTTCATCAACAAAAGAACTTTGGGATAAGTTACATGACATATAGTCTTCACCCATCGTAGATTCAGAAAATGCCAAAGAAGATGTAGATACAAATCAAGAAGAATTATGTTCACCGTGTCAAAAAGATTCAGAAGATGAAGAGTACATAATCACCAGAGGTATGTTGTTTTGTTTTAATTGTGAAAAACATGGACATCTTGAAATAGAATGCCATGAAGGAAATGACCAGAAAAACAAATTGAAAAAGAAGACAATTATGAGGCAGAATTGATTAGTGCTTTAGATGATCTAAGAGAATAAAACAAGTCACTCAAGAAAGAATTGATGAAACAAAATGAAAGTTTTCACATTTTTGAAGAATCCGAATAGGTCATCGAGAACTTAAGAACTCATCTAGAATAAGCCAGAAAGATTGAAGAAAATATTGAATATCAATAGCAGTGTTTGGAAGCCAACATAGCATCACAAAAGGAAGAAGCATAAATGAGAGAGAATATATTAACAGATCATCTTAAGGAAAGAACTAACGATCTAAACCAGCTTGAGTCGGAGTTTGGTCAAGAATAGAAAGTACTTGAAGAAAAAATAATCACATTAAAAATTCATCTTGAAGAAGCGAAGAGAACAAAAGAAGTCATGAAGTCTCAGATATTAAAGAAAGAAGAAGAGGTTGAGAAACTTGAAGAAGAAGTTGTCACATTTAGAAGTAAAATCGTCAAGCTCAAAAAGAACGTTGAAGAGACAAAAAAATCCACATCAGTTACAAAGAATGAATAGATGTTGCTAGAAAAGAAGAATGAAGAAAACAAAAAGAGTTATGCAGAAGTACTCAAAGGAAGAAATCATGGTCAACTAGAATCTAAGAAAACTATTGAAGATACATCTTCAAGAATACCATCTGTGTTCAATCCACAAAGAAGCTTCAATCATGATCATGACCAGTTAAGACATAAATTCAGAGGGACTACACCAAAAATAAGATCATTCACTCCCAGTTATGGAAATTTCTTTTATGGTCATCGTTTTTATTGTACTAATTTTGGACATAAGGTTGCAGATTACAGGGATTATAAAATAAATGTTCAAGCAATAAGTGCCTATGTGGCCGCACGTAATATTGAGTGTTACAAATGTCATAACTATGGACACATAGCCAATGATTGTAGAAGCATGATCAATACTTCCATGAAAGAGAACACCGATATAAGATATAAGAAAGTATGGATAAGAAAACATGAAGAATAGGAGAACAAAGACCAGGTACCAGAGATCACAAGATTGGAAATAAAATGAGATGAAGAAAATTCTACAGAGTAAAAGAAAGATGTAAGATACAAAAAGGTTTGGAAAATAACTGAAAGAAAGGAAGGACATGTAAATAAGGAACAGGTTCAAGAGATTGTACTTTCAGGAATTGTAGTGAAAGATGAATCCACAGACAGAAAGAAAGAAGTCATAGCTCAGAGAAAGAATGAATCTACCAATGAAGATGATGATGAATACACATCAGAGAAGGAATTGTTCTGAGCCATCCGGCTTAGAGACTCCCAAGTAATATGAATATTAGACAAGGGGAGTATATGCGATAGTTGTGACAGACCAAAGAACCATCCTTCGAGCAACTTGCAGATTTTGAGAAGATAGATTCAGAGAAGTCTGTTAGTAGAAGTATAGTTTGATAGATTAATCAAGAGTTCATGATAATATAGTGATAAATAGGTTAGCATTATGGACAATTGCGCAAGTAGAGTCTTGGACAGTAAGAGATGGATTCGTAAGAAGACTTATCAGGTTTGGACAGATATATGACAGTGGACGAGAGCATGGATTCATATATTGGTTTAGAGAGTGGTTCAAACACAAAGGAACATTATCATAATGGATGATAATTACAGAGGAAATGGCTTGAACAATGCTAATGGATTCCAAATTGACAGATATTTTTTGGACACATGTAGTGCATACATTAGTTCACATTCAAAATAGAGTAATGCTCAGAAACAACAATGGAAAAACTCCCTACAAACTATGGAAAGGAAGCACAGACAACAACCTCTACATCAAGGTAACTCAAGGCAATATTTTATTAATTGAAATTTATGTTGATGATATTGTTTGAGAAGTACTAATGACAGGTTAAGCCAGAAATTTGCAAAGGATATGAAAAATGAATTTGAAATGTCATTACTTGGAGAACTATCCTTCTTTTTGGGTCTTCAGATATGTCAAAGAAACCAAGGAATTTTTATTTCTCAAACTAAGTATATCAAAGAAATTCTAAAGAGGCTCGAAATGGAAGATTGCAAACCAGTTACCACTCCTATGAAAACCAGTTGCAAGTTGAGAAAATATGATGATTCAAAGTCTATATACTAGAGGAAATACAGGTCAATGATTGGTAGCTTACTATATGTTACAACATCCAAACCAGATGTAATGCAGGCAGTTGGACAGGTGGCACGATTTCAAGCAGTACCAAAGGAATCACATGTATTAGCAGTGGAGAGGATTTTCATATATCTCAAAGGAACATAAGAGTTTGGATTATGGTATCCAAAAGGAAATGATCTATAACTTATTGCCTAAACAGATGCATATTGGGAAGGTTGTATTGATGACCAACGAAGCACTAGTGGAACAACGTTATACTTGGGTGAGTGTTTAGTATCTTGGCTAAGAAAGAAACAATCATCAATATCCTTATCTACAGTTGAGGCAGAGTATATTGCTGCAGTATCATGTTGTACACAAGTTCTATGGATGAAACAATCTTTGAAAGATATACAGTTTGAGTATGATGAGCCCATTAAATTCTATTGTGATAATACAAGTGCCATTAGTATCTCAAAGAACCCGGTGATGCACTCCAAGACGAAGCAAATTCCAATCAAGTATCACTTTCTACAGTAATAGGTTGCAGAGAAGAAAATTAGAGTTGAATATGTGGGAATAAAAGAACAAGTGGCATACATCTTTACAAAACCGCTTCCATGAGAAGCCCTTGAGTATCTTCACCAGAGGCTAGGAGTAATTTCTACTCCAAAATGAATGCTTTTGAATTCTTATCTTGTATGTCTTAGATGTACATGATGAAGCACCATTAATAGGACAAAGGGGGAGAGATTTATCAGATGCAAAGGTAAATGATTGGAGAGAGAGCATAGAGGCATGTTTCCAAGGGGAGCAATTGTCAGAAGGGAAGAATGAGCGATATGAATTCAGAGTGATACATTTTTTCAAAGGGGAAGATATTATTCATATGAAGGGAGAGAGAGTAATCATAGGCTTATAAACACAAAGAAAAATCAAAGGCATCTGGACAAGGGGAGCAACCCTAAGGAGAGTTTAGTCAGGGGGAGAAGCCCCAAAGGGAGATACCCTTTTCCATTTATGTCAAAGGGGGAGAGATAGAAACATTGATGAGGAGTATAAGAATGAATGTTATCATGACTAAGTGTTGCTATCAATGTTGGTGTTGCCATCAATGCCAAAGGGGGATATTGTCAGACAGTTGGCTTAGGTTGATGGATAGTTGGCTTTCATTGATGTCAACCATTGGAGAGTGATATTTAAGATTGATGTCAACCCTTAGTGATTGATGTCAACTCTTGGAGAAAGTCCGGTAGTGAATTCTGGTAGCACAAAGGTTTGGGTAATGGACCCAAGTTTGTTTCATGTATAATGGTATGAGTTTTAATATATTTGAAGGAAAGACTATTCTATATGGATATTACATGTCATTTCATTTCTGGTGGTATGTGGAACATCACATAACTCCTCACGGTTAGAGAGTTATGGCCATGTGAAGTTGGAGAACCCAGGTTTGGGTAATGGACCCAAGTTTGTTTGATGAATAACATTATGAGTTTTGATATACTTGTAGGTAATTATATTCTATATGGATAGTACATGTCATTACATTTCCATTGGTATGTGGAACGTCACATAACTTCTCATGGTTAGAGAGTTATGGCCATGTGAAGTTGAAGAACCCTCATGAGTCATCTAAAAGCCCCAAAAGGTCAAAGTAGTCAAAGTGGTTGAAGAGATTTTTAGAAGGTAAATAATAAAGTGAAGTGATGATTTTACTATAATTCAAAGTGAATACAAAAGAAATTATTTAAATAATAAAGTTAATGGAGAAAATGCTAAGTTGACAAGTGGTTAGAATTGGGTTAGCTCTAAAATAAGGAGAGTGGTTTAAGATGGTTAGAAGGTAACCCCTTGAGCTAAAGTGAAGTGATGAGTATACTATAAGTCAAAGTGGATACAAAATAAATTATTTAAATAATAAATTTAATGGATAAATTACTATTTGGACAATTGGTTAGAAGTTGGTTAACCCTAAAATAAGGAAAGTGGGCTAAGATGGTTAAAAGGTAACCCCTTGAGTAAGCTACATGAAAGTATAAATAAGAGGCAATGCTCTCATTTAAAATCACACTTGAGCATATTGAATATCTACAAGTGACTGAGGTAACCAAATAATATCTAAAACGAATTTCAGAGAGAAGGTGAAGTAAAGAAGGCCGAAATTCAAGGGAGGATAAATTCTTTTGATGATGCTTTCTAAGGTATGTTATTTACAAGTCATCTCACCATTATCGCAATAACTTTTTTTCTAGAATGATTCAGACCCTGAAATTTATAGGCCATTGAGAAAACATATCCAAGTAGCTGTGGTACAAGTTTCAGCTTGTGGGTCATTGTAGTTTTGGAGTTACACTCTGTGGAAAATAGGGTTTGTGGCTAGTCTTGAAACTAGTCTAAAACATGTGTTTCGGGTAAACACGTCATAAATTATTCATAAAAGATCCAAATTAAGTAAGACAAAAAGTGTTGGTTAGAGTACAGTCTGTAGTATTCTATGTAAAATTTTCAGATCCATACAACAAATATTCCATGCGGGGCACGCTCTACAAGTTCACTCTCTAGAATAAGAAAAAATTCAACAAGGTATGTCATTTTTGCTATAAATCCTTTTATGAGAGGTTCCGAGTAGTGACACCTAGAGGAATTGCACAAAACACTCTAAATAACATTGTATACTATTTTCATATCTTTATTCATTACAGGTACATAGTTATGATCATTTCAAGTTAGGGTTGTTGAATAATCCAAAACTAGTCATGTGAGACTAAAGAAAAGTTTGATGAAAATGCTAGTCTCTTGTTGTTAAAGTTAAGGAAGGTTTTGCAGGTATGTGATCATATACACCAGGTTTATTACAAAGTTACAAATCATATTTGGATGATGAAATTGATGAGGGCTTTTGGTTGAGGTACATGTTGGGTACATGGTTGAGACAAGTAGTTGATGAGTTGGCACATACATGCGGTGTATAGTTGATGATGTTGGTACATCTTGATGAGTCATATTTTATGAGTAGTTGATACATGATTGGTACATACTTGGTACATGGTTGGAGGCACTTGTTAGTAGTATTGTTGACACATGGTTTATGGATGATGTAGCATACTTGTATTGGTGTATTATTAGAAGCACATATTGATCTTGGTGATGATAATGAGTTGTGTTATTATTGGTTGATGTACATCTTTGAGAGTTGTCTTGGTGATTTATCTTGGTGAGTAGATCTGATTTGGTTTATAACATTGATGAGACAGGTTGTTGTGATAAGTTTTTTGGACATGTTTTTGTGACATGTTATTTGTACAGGTTTGGTGCATGGTTGGTGCACTTGTTCATGGTACAGATTGAGGTACAAGTTGGTGCATGGTTGATGCTTTTATTTATTGTACATGTTGATAACAGGTTGAGGTATAGGTTGATACATGGTTGATGCATGGTTTTGGTTATTGGTACATGTTGATTGGTACATGTTTACAACAACATATCTCATAGTGATAGTGTGAGAGTGGTTCCATAATTCTACTTATACATTAGGGAGGTTGGTCGGGGAAATGACAGGTGGTTGTAGCCACCTTTCAGTTGTAGCCGTAGATCATAGGGGGTTGTAGCCAGAAAATTGGGGAGTTGGAGCTTCCCTCAGGTTGTAGCCTGAGAAACTAGGGGGTTGGAGCCTCTTTCCAGTTGTAGCTGAAAAACAAAGGAAGTTGGTGCTTCCAATGAATATAATTATTCAAGACATATAAGAAAAATTATTCTACATTTTTCTCCCGCTTTGGGTTTCCACGTAAAAACATTGGTGTACTGTGTATGTGTATGATTGTTCATTTGTTCATTGTTTATTTACTCTGCAAATATTGGATGATAATGCTACATTGATATAACACTTGCATTATATGATTAAAAAGGATTAGATTGATCTATTACTGATTCACCCCCGTTCTCAATAATCCAACAATTGGTATCAGAGCCGCTTCCTTCAAGAAACAGTTTAACCATTGGAAGGAGATTATGGATTATTTTGAGAATGGAGTACCAATGTTTAATGGTCATAATGGTTTTAAGTATGAGATATGGAGAATAAGGATGAAAGTATTTTTACAGGCACAAGGACATTATATTTGGCTATCAGTTGTTATAGGATATGATAGTTCAAAAAGGGCAAATTCCAAAGACTGCAACCAAGAGGGAATTGAAGAAGAATAACAAAATAGCAATGGATTTCATCTGGGAAGGATTACCTAATTTGGTAAGAGAAAAGGTTGGTAAATGTTCATTAGCAAAAGAACTTTGGGATAAGTTACATGACATATATTCTTCACCCATCGCAGATTCAAAAAATGCCAAAGAATATGTAGATACAAATCAAGAAGAATTATGTTCACCATGTCAAAAAGATTCAGAAGATGAAGAGTACATAATCACCAGAGGTATGTTGTTTTGTTTTAATTGTGAAAAACGTGGACATCTTGAAATAGAATGCCATGAAGGAAATGAGACAGAAAAACAAATTTAAAAAGAAGACAATTATGAGGCAGAATTGATTAGTGATTTAGATGAACTAAGAGAAGAAAACAAGTCACTAAAGAAAGAATTGATGAAACAAAAGGAAAGTGTTCACATTTTTGAATAAGCCCAACAGGTAATCGAGAACTTAATAACTCAGCTAGAATATCAAAAGAAGTGTTTGGAAGCCAACATAGCAACACAAAAGGAAGAAGCATAAATGAGAGAGAAAATATTGATAGATCATCTTAAGGAAAGAAATAACGATCTAAACTAGCTTGAGTCAAAGTTTGGTCAAGAAGAGAAAGTACTTGAAGAAGAAATAATCACATTAAAAATTCAGCTTGAAGAAGTGAAGAGAACATAAGAAGTCGTGAAGTCTCAGATATTAAAGAAAGAAGAAGAGGTTGAGAAGCTTGAAGAAGAAGTTGTCACATTCAGAAGTAAAATCGTCAAGCTCAAAAAAAACTTTGAAAGACAGAAACATCCACATCGGTTACAAAGAATGAAGAGAAGCACTCTAGGTTGCTAGAAAAGAAGAATGAAGAAAATAGAAAGAGTTATGCAGAAGTACTCAAAGGAAGAAATCATGGTCAACCAGAATCTAAGAAAACTATTGAAGATACATATTCAATAAGACCATCCGTGTTCAAGCCACAACGAAGCTTCAATCATGATCATGATAAGTCAAGGCATAAATTCAGAAGGACTACACCACAAAGAAGATCATTCATTCCCAAGTATGCAAATTTATTTTATGATCATTGTTTTTATTGTACTAATTTTGGACATAAGGTTGCAGATTGCGGGGATTATAAACGAAATGTTCAAGCAAGAATTTCCTATGTGGCCATATGTAACATTGAGTGTTACAAATATCATAACTATGGGCACATATACAGTGATTGTAGAAGCATGATCGATACTTCCATGAAAGAGAACACCGATATCATATATAAGAAAGTATGGATAAGAAAACATGAAGAACAGGTGAACAAAGACCAGGTACCAGAGATTGCAAGATTGACAATAAAACAAGATGAAGAAAATTCTACGGAGTAAAAGAAAGATGTCAGATACATAAAGGTTTGGAAAATAACTAAAAGAAAGAAAGGACTTGTAAATAAGGAATAGGTTCAAGAGATTGTACTTTCAGGAATTGTAGTGAAATATGAATCCACAGATAGAAATAAAGAAGTCAAAGCTCAGAGAGATAATGAATCTACCAATGAAGATGATGATGAATCTACCAATGAAGAAGATGATGAATACACATCAGAGCAAGAATTTGTTCGAGCCATCCGACTTAGAGACTCCCAAGTAATATGAATATTAGACAAGGGGAGTATATGAGATAGTTGTGATAGACCAAAGAACCATCCTTCGAGCATCTTGTAGAGTTTGAGAAGATAGATTCAGAGTAGTCAGTTAGTAGAAGTACAATTTGATAGATTAATCAAGACTTCATGATAGTATAGTGATAAATGGGTTAGCATTATGGACAATTGCGCAAGTAGAGTCTTGGACAGTGAGAGATGGACTTGTAAGAAGACTTAACAGGTTTGGACGTATATATGACAGTGGATGAGAGCATGGATTCATATATTGGCTCAGAGAGTGGTTTAGAGACAAAGGAACATTATCATAATGGATGATAATTACACAAGAAATGGCTTGAACAATGCTAATGGATTCCAAATTGACAGATATTTTTTGGACACATGTAGTGCATACATCATTTCACATTCAAAATAGAGTAATTCTTAGAAAAAACAATGAAAAAACTCCCTACAAACTATGGAAAGGAAGCACAAACAACAACCTCTACATCAAGGTAACTCAAGGTAATATTTTATTAATTGAAATTTATGTTGATGATATTGTTTTGGAAGTACTAATGACACGTTAAGCCATAAATTTGAAAAGGATATGCAAAATGAATTTGAAATGTCATTACTTGGAGAACTATCCTTCTTTTTGGGTCTTCAGATATGTCAAAGAAACCAAGGAATTTTTATTTCTCAAACTAAGTATATCAGAGAAATGTGAAAGAGGTTTGGAATGGAAGATTGCAAACCAGTTACCACTCCTATGCAAGCCAGTTGCAAGTTGAGAAAATATGATGATTCAAAGTATATAGACCAGAGGCAACACATGTCAATGATTGGTAGCTTACTATATGTGACAACATCCAGACCAGATGTAATGTGGGCAGTTGGATAGGTGGCACGATTTCAAGCAACACCAAAGGAATCACATGTATTAGCAGTGAAGAGGATTTTCAGATATCTCAAAGGAATAAAATAGTTTGGATTATGGTATCCAAAAGGAAATGATCTATCACTTATTTCCTACATAGATGTAGACCAGGAAGGTTGCATTGATGACTGACGAAGCACCAGTGGAGCAACGTTCTACTTGGGTGAGTGTTTAGTATCTTGGCTAAGCAAGAAACAATCATCAATATCCTTATCTACAACCGAGGCATAGTATATTGCTGCAGTAGCATGTTGTACATAGGTTCTATGGATGAATTTTTTTTTGATAGATATACAGGTTGAGTATGATGAGCCCATTCCAATCTATTGTGATAATACAAGTGACATCCGTATCTCAAAGAACCCCATTATGCACTCCAAGACGAAGCTCATTCCAATCAAGTATCACTTTCTATGAGAACATGTTGCAGAGAAGAACATTGGAGTTGAATATGTGGGAACGAAAGAACAAGTGGCATACATATTTACAAAACTGCTTCCATGGGAATCCCTTGAGTATCTTCGCCAGAAACTAGGAGTAATTTCTACTCCAAAATGAATTCTTTTGAATGCTTATCTTATATGTCTTATATGTACAAGAGGAAGCACCATAAATAGGACAAAGTGGGAGATATTTATCAGATGCAAAGGTAAATGCTTGGAGAGAGAGCATAGAGGCATGTTTCAAGGGGAGCAATTGTCACAAGGGAAGAATGAGCAATATGAATTCAGAGTGATACCTTTTGTCAAAGGGGGAGATATTATTCATATGAAGGGAGAGAGTGTAATCCGAGGATTATAAACAAAAAGAAAAATCAAAGGCATGTAGACAGGGAGAGCAGCCCCAAGTGAATTTCAGTCATAGGGAGCAGCCCCAAAGGGAGATACCATTTTCAATTGATGTCAAAGGGGGATAGATAGAAACATTGATGAGGAGTATAAGCATGAATGTTATCATGACTAAGTGTTTCCATCAATGCCAAAGGGGGATATTATCAGATAGTTGGCTTAGGTTGATGGATAGTTGGTATGGATTGTTGGTTTTCATTGATGTCAACCATTGGAGAGTGATATTTTAGATTGATTTCAACCCTTATTGACTGATGTC
The DNA here is from genome assembly GCA_010110895.2 of Picea sitchensis. Taxonomy (NCBI): domain Eukaryota; kingdom Viridiplantae; phylum Streptophyta; class Pinopsida; order Pinales; family Pinaceae; genus Picea; species Picea sitchensis. The sequence continues at coordinate 604,118 of SNQJ01S0001740.1, forward strand.
AACCCTTGGAGAAAGTCCAAAAGCGAATTCCGGTAGCACAAAGGTTTGGGTAATGGACCCAAGGTTGTTTCATGTATATTGGTAATAAAGGTAACCCCTTGAGGAAGCTACATGAAAGTATAAATAAGAGACATAGATCTCTCATTTAAAATGACACTTGAGAATATTGAATATCTATAGGTTACTGAGGTAACTAAAGGATATCTAAGCTGAATTTCAGAGAGAAGGTGAAGTAAAGAAGGCTCAAATTCAAGGGAGGATAAATTATTTTGATTATGCTTTCTAAGGTATGTTATTTACAGGTCAACTCACCATTTTCGCAATAATTTTTTTTCTAGAATGATTTAGACCGTGAAATTGAGAGGCCATTAAGAAAACATATCCAAGTAGTTGTGGTACGAATTTCATCTTGTGGGTCGTTGTATTTTTGGAGTTACACTTCGTGGAAAATAGAGTTTGTGGCTAGTCCCAAAACTAGTCTAAAACAAGTGTTTCAGGTAAACATGTCATAACTTCTTCATAAAATATACAAATTAAGTAAGAAATAAAGTGTTGGTAAGAGTAAAGTCTGTAGTATTATTTTTAAAATTTTCATATCCATACAACAAATATTCCATGTGGGGCATGCTCTACAAGTTCACTCTCTAGACTAAGACATAATTCAACAAGGTATGCCATTTTTTCTATAACTCTTTTTCTGAGAGATTCCAAGTAGTGACACCTGGAGGAATTGAATAAAACACACTGAAGAACATGTTGACGAGCGAAACACTCCATCCGTCAACTGGGAGAGTGGAACAGGTCCGGGGTTGTCTAAATAACCCAAGCCGTTTGGTATGGACCACCCTGACGAGTTTAACGGCTCCGTTGGCCGCTCTAAGGTCTCGTAAGGAAACCAAAGAGAAAAGTTGATCTAAGTTAAGTGATCTAAACTAAGGAAACT
>SNQJ01S0001740.1:627770-652597 GCA_010110895.2 Picea sitchensis
AAGGAAAAATCATATTGGAGCCTGAAGCCATCACTGACACAAGAATTCGCCAGCTAAGGAATAAATCCATTTCAGAGTATCTCATTAAATGGAGGAAACTACCGGCTGAAGATTCCACTTGGGAAGATGAGTCTTTTATACAGAAGCTTCCAGAGTTACTCAAGCGTTGTGGACAACACTTGTCTCAAGGGGAGGGGAATGTTAATCCCTAATATTGGCTCATTACCCCTTAATTGGGGCATATTATATTAGTAATGTTATTTTATTTATGTCAGCTTTAGGCCATTAGCTGTAATTATACCTCTTAGTCTCCTATATATACCAAGGAGACATTTTTATTTTGAATCATCTTGTACTTGAACATTTAAGTGGGGTAAAAGGAGGTTGCCCCCTTGAAGAGGCTTATTATCTGAAATTATATCTTTTTCAAGGCGTTAAGTACTTTTTTCTGAGGTTTTTCTATGCTATATTGATATTTGGTTCTTAACAGTTGACCCCATAAAGGGTTAACAAATACTAGAAATAGTTGTCCAGGATATAGGCCACTGGTAGTAGGGATAGAAGGAATTGCAGAAGTGGATTTCCCCTAGGTAGGTTGATATTTCAACCACGTAGGTTTGCCCCCAACTAAAGGTTGGCCTCCCATTGAAGATTGACCTCCAATGTAGGGTGTACTCATATGTGATGGGTGAGATGGAGGATATGTAGCTTGTGTAACTGTGTTTGTATGAATGACTTGACTGCTAGCCATTTGACCAATGGAATAACCAAGTAAAGCGCTTGGTGTGTGCATGTATGGAAATAGTAAAGAATGAATATTACTTGACCCATGTGAAAAGGGAGATGTATGTGCAAGTTGTTAATTCGAGGTTACCTGGGCCACCGATGTTTCCGATAAAGATGAAGTGCCAACAATATCAAATACAAAAGTTGTGGAAAAAGATAAGTTCCCAAGTCCTTCAAGAAAACCAAAAGATGGTGGGTTCATACCAAACGATTGTGTAGTGGATGAACCGAGCGATAATTTGTAAGAATAATAGGAATGAAAATATCTTGTGGATGGTGGATCAGTGAGTGGTAGGCCAAGTGGATTAGTAAAAATAGGATTCAGGTAAGATGTAAGGCTTTATACGAAGGTTGTGACTAGTTATTCTATGTTTCGTCCATTTCCAAGAGCGATGCTCTTAGTTTCAAAATTTTGATATGCGATCATTCCCTCATAAAAAACATTGTGTTGAGGTTTTTGAACATCAGGTTCCATACCTTGTATACTTTGAAATATCTGATCCTAAGGTCGAAAACAAAATTCAAAGAAACACACTCCCAAGAAAAGTAAAAGAAATCAACCAAGAAACATTAGGCTCGAGGATCTTCTGAAGACAGTATATCAAGCCACCAACAAAGAAATGAGAATCATTTACCCCGACCTCCACGTAACAAACCTTCTTTGTGAAAGAAACCCTTGCTTTCGTAGGATCACCCTCTAAGGGTATTGAGAGTGTGATACAACGTATGCTCCAGGTATTGTGGGAATCCTCCCACAATTACCTCTATAGATTCTTAGTAAAGACCACTAAGTTTACCAACTCACAGTCAACCTCCAGGTGGGTATAGTTGACAGTCAGGACCGAATGCATGGGAAGGATATCAAAGTTTGAAATTATTCCAAAGGAATGAGAACAAGTGGACTAGTAGAATCTAGAGGACCCCAAACAAATTCATAGTTCATGAAGTACCGATACCAAATGAGTCAGTAACACTTCAATAAGAACCCTCAGTATACGCTTGTTCCACTATGATTGGTTAGACTTTGGAGGGGTAATCCCCACTTCTCTTTCGCACACGACCTCGTGTTTGGCCCCTGTGTGAAAGGGGGTTCCTGACTATGCTTATATGAAAGTTGGATTTGTATACTCTTTAGTTCTCTATAGTCAGTTTCGTATTCTTGGACAATTTACTCACTTTTCCTAGTCCAAAGACCCTAATCCTATGCTACTGTTGGTGTGATAAAACCAAAACATGTTCTAGTTGATTTTATTAGCACGTGGTTTATTTTAATAGATTTTACTCAGTAGGATCATGGATATGAAACCGATGATGTGAGAGAGACTCGACTCCAATAGAATGCAAAATAATGAGATGCAGTTCGTTCTTTTCGATGAATTCTCTATATTATAAGTAGAAGAGTTCTATTCTTCTTAACACAATCATGTACTAAAAAATATGCAACTTTCAATTTTTGGGATCAATATGATGCTAAACTACCAAGAAAATGTTTTCGAAAACCAAAATGCACATGTAAAACTAGCTCTTTTTCCAAACATATACCAAAACAAACTTACTAATGAATGTAAAAATGTCTTTGTTTGATTATGTATGCAAGGAGATATGCAAACTTTTTCTCTTCTTAACTTTCAAATGGGATGAAAGAGATCTATGTTTGACACAAAGAAATAAAAGGAAAAAACAAAATCAAACAAATCGCACTCAAAACGACGAGAACTGAAAGAAAACAAGTGTGAGATAACTTGTTCAATCAAGGACTCAAGGATGAAAAGGAGAAAGAATAAAGACACTCATGAAAATATTCAAAACATGAGCATCAAGAAACAACATTCAAGGTTGGGTTGTGGTAAACAAGGGAGTCCTAATCATCAGAAAGTGAGATTTTTCAATGAATAAAAAAGGCTCAAAACCAAACAACCTTTGCAAACCCTAGTTGATGAAAACTCCTAAAAAATCAAGCAATATGAAAGCTTTGCGAGATGAATATCAAAGAACTAAAATATAGGATGAACCAAGGGATCTTGTTAACCTAAGGGGACCAGAACTAGGAGAGATTTAAAAACTCAGAGAAGGAAATGAAAATGAGTGATAAATTTAAAATTCTCAATCAAACAAAGTCAAATACAAACTAGGAGTCTTTGGGCTAAAATCCTCTCAAAAGAAGATTGAGAAAATAAGGGAAAAAAATAGAAAAAACACCTAAAAAGGGAGACTGGCGCCCATTTTACCAAAGGAAAAGGGTGTTATGGCACCCCCTAGGAGGCTTAGGGGGAGCGCTAGTCAGCTAATGGCTCCCTGGTGTGAACTGTAGGGGAGTGCCAGTTTCTAAGAAAGCTCAAAAAATGGCTTCCACAAGCTCAAACTCAATAGATACTAAGTCAATGGCTCTGTAAACTCTTCAAAAAATAAGAGGGAAGGGGAAATAGATTAGAATGAAGCATCAAACAAGAAAGATCTAATCACAAGAAATGATTCAACAAAAATAAAGGAAAGACTAGTCAAAATCCTTCCCCAGTGGAGTCACCATTTTTCTGTTGTGAGAAATATTATCCTACGGATAGGGTAAGCTCCCCTTTGGACCAAGACCCCTATTTTTGGTTCAAAGACAAAATTGAACAAGTGGTTACTACTTTCCCTATAGATCTAATTCAATCAATCAAGAAAGAGAGAAGAAGAATTTGGCCTACCTTATTGCGATGTTCATCCTTGTTGCTCCAATCCCCGGGCTTGATCTCCAAGCTCCTCAATGCAGCTGAAGTCTTGCAAAGACTAGAAAAGGAAATATTCTTTCTACTCTATATTATTATACAAATAATATCTATCTATGAATATTGAAACAAAAATAGACAAGAAAATGTAGAACACATGAACTTGAAGGGAATAGGCCAAGTTTATATTAATTGGAAAGCCAAAAATACACACTTAAAAAGAATCCTTTGAAATGTAGTAACTTCTACAAGATCTTCTCATCCATCCCTTGCATGAAAACCTTGAAATCAAAATGTTGATGCTTCTCCCAAGTTCAAAGGTTTGCTTTCTGAATTCTTCACCCATTCACCTTGGAAATACCTTCAATATATAGGATTGAGAGGCTTAACCCCCATGAGATAATGATGGACATGGTTGAGGATATGGATCCTTAAGTTAGGATTAGATCCTAGGGTAGAGCCATAGTATAGGAGTCGAGCACAACCAACCTCATCCCAAGAGAGTTGGCCCTTAGGAAAAGGTGGAAGATCCCACATTTTCCTCTAACCAAAACTAGCTCTCCCTCTTAGTTAGAGACAAAGCACCATTGGACCCCCCTTAACAAGGAAGGGGGAGCACTGGAGCCTCCTCAACATGGGTAAGGGAGCGCTACCCTTCTAAAATTCCCCAAAATGGTCAATTTTTCCAAGAAAACAGTATGGTTCCTGACCCTAAATGATTGGTTTCTTCTTCCAAACTGACTTAGGGATTGTGGCAAATGTATTTCATGGTGTCAATGGGTTGCGACACTTAACAAAGAGAATTCACTACTTGGTAAGGTGCATATGAAACTTGTGACAGTGCATGCAACACTTAACAAGGTGCATACATCAGTTTGCGACATTTGTGACACTCAAGTGTGACATTTTGATTGGTAACACCTGCATATATATTTTTTTAAATATTACAATTGATTTTAATAGTAATTTTTTTTACAATTTCTATCCCTATTTAGATTTAATTAAAATTTAGAAAATAATAAAAAAAAATCACATTTACCTTAAACCCTTGCTTCTTCTTGCTTATTTGACTACATGCNTAAATATTACAATTGATTTTAATAGTAATTTTTTTTACAATTTCTATCCCTATTTAGATTTAATTAAAATTTAGAAAATAATAAAAAAAATTCACATTTACCTTAAACCCTTGCTTCTTCTTGCTTATTTGACTACATGCAAAATTTCACATTAGGGTTTAACTCCCTCTATCACTTCACAATTAGGGTTTTTCATTTTAGGAATTTTAGATTTGATGGGTTTTTGGTTCTATATATAAGGTGTTTGGCATGTGATGCAAGGGAGCCACTTATTGCATCGGATTCAAACCCTCTCGACCCAGCTACTTTAAAAAAAAAAACCGTTTCTGGTTATCGGTGCGTCGATTTGACTATAAGGCACCAGTGTGCTTACTGATAAAGCACACTGGAAATGCTGTAACATAAGTTTTTTTTAAAATTTCGTTCATCGGTGTGTAATTTTTTTCGGTTATTTTTTAGTTCATAGTATTTTTTTTAATCTAGTTGCGGTGTTGCTATCGATACAAATCACATCGTTTTCATTTAAATTATTTAAAAAAAAATCATATCAGTGCATTTCCTGTATCGAAGGCATCGGTGCTTTCATATTATTAAAGTGCACTGAAAACCATATTTGTTTTTAGCTGAAAATTATGGGATTTATTTATAAAATATATTTAATATCTTTTGTATTGAATGGTACAAGTTGTATATAGATTAAAAAAATGTGTGAGAATTTTTCAAGTGACAAAAATTCCAATCAACACAATGATAACACATCCAAAAAAGAAAAAAAGACAATTTCTATGTAAATTATATACAATATTAATATGTTTGAGCAATATGTAAGTTTAACTAATATTTATTGGTTAGTGTGTGTCATGTAGAGCCACAAAATGAGGAAGCTCAATAAGATTCTTTGTGATCTAAGTGTAGAAGAGCGTAAATGCTTGATGGAAAAATTGCAAAATGATGAATCGGGTGAATGGAAAAATACTATTCAATATGAGTTCTTTTTTGAATTTTCATTAATAATATACTTAAGAATATTAGATAACATGTTTCAAACAATCTATTAATTCACATATGTTTAATGTTCTACAAGGACCAACACCAAAGGAACGTAATGTCTTCCTAACAAAATAAAAAAATGATAGAAGATGTAAATGATGATGAATTGGTCCTTAGCTCATCTGGAGTGGTGTTGGAGGTTAATGAAAGGGGGGGAAACTTTTACAAAACTATGAGGGATATAGTGGAATGAACATATAGATGTACTTACCACTTACAATACATAAATAAATCCAATGATTTCAAGAATCAGGTTGTATCTAAAGTACATGAAGCATTTCTAAAGAAATGGTCAATGCGACATGTCAGACTTGCAATAGAAAAAACTTACAACAACAAAAAAGAATCATTAAAAAAATTAATATTCCTATTTTTTTTTTCTAGAATATGTATATATTACTACAAAGCATTCCTTTATTAATATCAATTTGTTTTTATATTTAGTTTTCATATATCAATATAAAATTAGTTTATTATCATGTTACTTTTTTCAAGAAGATTATGAAAATCCCAAAGGATCAACGAGATGATATCTGAGATATGGAAGTAGGAATGTCCAAAAAAGTGTACAAGGAGATGGTCAAAGAAAGAGATATAATTGCATTGCAAGAGGAGCCATCTCAACAACAACATGCTTCAAATGTATGAAATCATTGAATTTTTCTATTAGTTACATATAAATATATAATTTAGCATTAAATATTAATTTTCAAGTATTTTCTTGCACAAAAGAAAACAAAATGGAACCCATTCAACACATAAAACAGGATGACAAGGAAGAAAATGGTTGATAGCAAAGTTTGTGAGTAATTTTTATTTCCTTATAACAACTGGAGATTTCATTTTTGTATATTTTAAGTTGTTTTACAACATCCATCCTTGAATGTCTTCAAAGAGATGCTAACATACAAAGAAGAGCCATCGGAAGAATTGATTGACATTAGCTTAAATATGGGTTGTGAGTATATGTTGGCATAACAAAAACTAATTGTGAACTTTGTAAGTATCTATGTTGTTTTACTTCTCTCATTTTATAATTAATGGAAACAAAAATCCTTTATATTAAATCTATGATTTTTTATGGGGTATAAAACTTGCAGGAAACAAAGTATGGAAATGTGCTAATGGAAGAGTTGTTGACATAAGGAATGAGATTTGGTTGTGAAAGAATGTGTATCATTCAGGAGTCAATTCTTTGTATGGTATATCGCTTTTCAATTTACATTCATGTATATTATGTTATAAATAAAGAGATGTGCTCGTTTTTTCATAGAAAATGTAACAATACTGTCACCCAACCATAGGCACAAAGGCCACCCCCGAGCACCTTAACCATGACAGAAAAAATAATTTAGGAAGAAGACCAATAGCCAACCAATGTAGTGCACCTTTCTCCAAGTCTAGCGCACCAAGAAATAATAACCAAAGACCAAGAAAAAAGTTCGAACCATAACCAAGAGAAAGTCCAACCAAAATCCAAAATACTAGTTGCAACAGCTACAACTGCACTCCCTCTCCACACTTACACACCACTAGTCTTATGCAGTCATGAGAGTAAGAGTGAAAAATGAGCTCTAGCGCCCTCTATTTATACTGCTCTATCTCACTTGAATCGACTGACTTCTCTTTCTGGAGGCTAATAACTCAATATTAAATATTCTCTTGAGTCGACTTGTCTTTTAGCGTTATTATCCAATGTTTTAGTGTTTCTCTGGCTTCCCAAAATATTCTAGTCTTGTCAAAGGTTACACATGGAGGTTAATACCTCCCGTAACTACCATGATATCAACACTCCCTCCTAGATAGGGAGGTATTAAAGGTAATGGTGTTGAGCACAAACATACCATTCAACCAGTAGCATCATCATAGCCACACATGTTATCTCATGATCACGTAGATCAACTCACGAGCAACATAATCACTATAAGTATCATCTGACAGCATCAAATGCATCATCTCTCAAATCCATACTCTATCTAAGTAATTGGGCATGATGTTGAATAAGTCACTCACTCCACAGAGTGATACAAGAACCATTCTTCTAATATGATATATGTCCTAGAAGAATAACTATTCCTATAGATGTTGAAAGCCACGCCATGGGATACAAGGACCATTATTCTAATTCAGACATACGTCCTAGAAGAATGATTGTCCTGGACCATTTTTCCCTTTGGCCACTAATGTGAACTCAGAGAAAATGTTTCTCTTATACCAATTTCTCCACTCTGGTCACTACTGTGAACTCAAGGAGACGATCCATTATTCTAATCCAGACATACGTCCTAGAAGAAGAGTTTTCCATGGTATATCAACAATCTGTCAACCTGGACCATTCTCCACAGGGAGAATTTCTGTCCACCAACAATATTTCAACCTGGACCATCCTCCACAGGGAGGATGTCTGTCCACCAACAATGTGTCCTGCCTAGACCATTCTCTTCTTCGAGAATGTTTGTCCATCATCACACTGACTATCCATCTAGCTGGAAATCATCTCCAACACTAGTGGTAGTCTTCATGGAAATCATAACAATTCCATCAATAGAACACACATTGTCTATCCATAGTAGTACACAACTACTACCCAGTGGTACACAACCACTCCTAGTAGAACATGACTACTAACTAGTGACACATAGTCACTATTAGTGGATCACATCCAACATAGTAGAATACAACTACTATCCAGAGACATACAATATCCACAAAAATCATATCATCTGATATCAATCTGCATAAAAATATCATGATACAAACTAAGTCATCCGTGCCATTCCTCCACTCACATCTATGAGATATGGAAGAGAATCTTCCCTTGAACAGTAAAAACATTAGCCATGGGCTATCTAGAATATTCTTCCAAAGAATAGAAGAATAAATGTACCTAATTTATGAGCCTAGACCAGTTACCTAACTGGGCCATTCCTTCGGCACTAATTATAGTGCAACCTGGAGAGAATGAGTCTTCCCTAGGGAATTCCTGTCCCTGATTGATAAAACTAGACCATTCATCTAACTGGGCCATTCCTTTGGCACTAATCACAGTGCAACCTAGAGATAATGATCCTACCCTAGGGAATGACTATTCGGACCATTTCCTATGGAAATGATTGTCTTGCACCAACCTCCAAAATGGACCATTCTTTGAAATTGCTCATAATTGTGAACTTCGAAATAATGACTACCTGACAAGGAAAACCATTCTACTTGACCACTACTGAGAGTGAATTCCAAGAAGAATGACTTTCCTAGACCATTCCCCCAAATTGGACAAAAGGGGAATCATTGTCTATTGTACATCAACAATCTATCAGACCATTTTCATTATGAAAAATGACAGTCCGATCTAGACCATTTTTCGAACTAGAAAATGATTGTTCGTCAGAAATATTGAACTGCTTTCCCGACTGGAAAGGAAATGCCCAACCTAGACCATTTTCCAAATTGGAAAATGATTGTCCATAAATAAATAACATATCATTTCTCCATCCTAACCTGGGAGTAGTCACTTTCCTTTTCAAAAAGGAAGTCGTCTTCACGAGTCCTAGCTTGTCCCTTAAGTATGAAAAATTTACATCTTGGACAGAGGCTTTACCAAAATATTTGTTATCTTCTCATTTGTGGAGATATACTAGAGAACCACTTGTCCCCTATGGACTTTATCACAAAGAAAATAATACTTGATCTCAATTTTCTTCGACCTATCATGGAACACTGGGTTCTTTGAAATCTTCACACAACTCTGATCTTCACAATATATCACGGTTAAATACAACACTTGATAAAACAATCTAGAAACTATCTTATGGAGCCACACTGCTTCTGTACAAGCATCACAAGCTGCAATATGCTCTTCTTCTACAATGTTGAGTGTAACAGACTTTTGTTTCCTGCTAGCCCATGACATCATGGCAAAGCTCAAACTGAAACATATGATAGAAAAAAATTATCGTGGAGCAATAAAATAAAATAAATGAGGAAATAAAACACAGAAGATACACAATACAATAGAGACACATATATACGTGGTTCACCCAGTGTGGGTTACGTCTACCATAGAAATTGTCAGGGCCTTCCTTTTTATTATCCAACAAAATGAATGGATACAACCTAAAACACACCTATTGTAACTTCCTCTTCTTTCTCTCACATTCTCTTCTCTCAGAATACAATATTCTCAATAATACACAACCGCAATACAATTCTCTCATAAGAGAGAGTTTCCTTCTAGGTAAAAAATCCCTAAAAATAAATTCTACCATAATATTTGTGACCTTATAATGAATGGTCCAGATTGACTACGAAATTACAATATTTTACAAGGAAATTTATCCCAATATTTCACTTTGGGGGTGATCCCCCTGAATCCCTCGGCAGGGGGGGTTACAAAAATTGTCATCGCCCTCCCCTGGACCCCCCTGGTGACAGTTGTGGGGGGGAAATCCCCCCCACACACCCCTGTTAGGGAATGAGGTACAATCATGGATGAAATAGACTTTTGAATCAGGAATATAATCAGGCTCCACTACCAACAATCTCCCACTTGGAGACTGATCACAAAAACTCCACTACTATTGTACCTGTTGGAATATACTTCACCTTGGACCTGGAAAATTTCTCATATTCACCTTCATGCTTGAATACCAACTGAAATTGAGTAGGAACTCAATTTTTCCCTAGTTACTCCCTTTGTTAACATGTTTGCAGGATTCTGGCTAGTATGTATCTTTTCCAACTTCAAATGTCCATCTTCCAAGACAGATCGTATGAAATGGTACCTGAGCTATATATGTTTAGTATTTGAATGGAAGGATGAGTTCTTTGAAATATGAATGGCACTCTCACTGTCACAGTACAACCTATTATTCTCCTGCTTCTTTCCCAATTCCTCCATAAACCTTTGTAACCAAATCATTTCTTTACTAGCCTCTGTAGCAACAACATACTCCACTTCTCTTGTTGAAATTGAAACAACCTATTGTAGTTTTGAAAGACAACTTACTGTTGTTCCACCTACAATAAAAACATACCCTATGGTGCTCCTCCTGCTATCTTTATCACCTACCATATTTGAATCAACATATCCCTGTAGAACAATGTCTGAACCTCCAAAATATAATGCATGAGTATAAGTACCTCTCAAATACCTGAGAATCCACTTTACTTCCTCCCAATGTTCTTTACCTGAATTGTTCATATACCTTCTCACAACTCCCATTGCATGTACAATATCTAGTCTTGTGCAAACTATCGCATACATCAAGATACCAACTGCTGATGAATAAGGGACCCTGGACATGTATTGTATCTCCTCCCATGTCTTGGGACACATTCCTTAATTATTTTGAAATGGTTTTCCAAAGGTGTACTAACCGGTTTTTCATTATTCATTCTAAACCTCTCCAACACCTTCTCTATGTACTCACCCGGAGACAATGCCAATTTGTGATTTTTCCTGTCTATTGTTATTCTCATACCAAGGATTTTCTTTGTAGCACCCAAATCCTTCATTGCAAATGAATTAACTAATTTCTTCTTGAGCACATTTATATCATGCATATTAGACCCTACAACAAACATGCCATCTACATACAATAGAAAGATAATATAGCTTCCATTTTCTAGCTTTTTAAAATAAACACAATGATCAGAATGACATCTACCATAACCTTGTTCTTTCATAAACCTGTCAAACTTCAAATACCACTTCCTTGGAGCTTTCTTTAGGTCATACAAGATCTTCTTCAACATACATACCAAATTTTCCTTTCCTTTGACCTCATACCCATGTGGCTACTGTATATCAATCTCTTCCCCCAAATCCCCATGGAGAAAAGTTGTTTTTAAATCTAATTGTTCAAGATGAAAATCTTCTATTTCCACAAGACTTTAAAAATAGTCCTAATTGAAGTCATTTTAACAACATGAGAAAATATTTCATCAAAATCTATACCTTTATTTTGTGCAAACCCCTTTACAACAAGTCTAGCCTTGTACTTTTTTTTTCCTCCATCTTCTTCCTTCAACTTGTAGACCCATTTATTCTACAATGTTGTTTTTCCTGTAGGAAACTGAACCAAGTCCCAAGTCTGGTTATTTACCAAGGAAGCCATTTCCTCTTTCATGCCTTTCTCCGACTTCCTTTTAGTGTCTACTTGCATTGCCTCTTCATAACTTTCTGGTTCACCAGAATCAATCAACAATAAATAGTACAATGAAGGATAATATCATTCAGGGGGTCTACTTAACCTGGTAGATCTTCTAACAACATTTGCAGGAGTTTGAGGTACATGTTACTTCTGTTGTTGTACATTTTCATTTTTTGGTACCTTTGGAATTTCATTTTTAGTGATTTCATCAAGCACTGTGTATTCTGGTTTTTCTTTTTTCTATTTCTTTCTCTGCAATTGATCTGTGTACATGAACTTCTCATTGAATATGACATCTCTACTCCTAATGATTTTGTGGTTTTTATAATACCATAAGCGATAACCAAAATCATTAACACCGTATCCAATAAAGGTACACTTCTTGGATTTTTCCTCAAGCTTTGTTCTATTTTATTTATCAATATGGACAAATGCTTCACAACCAAAAGTCTTCAAAAAAGAATAGTTTAAATTTTTACCTACCCATGCCTCCTCTGGAATGCCACCATCCAAAGAACTTGAAGTTCCTCTGTTTATCAAGTAAATAATAATATCGGCAACATATTCCAAAAACTGTAAGGGAAACCATGCATGCAATCTCATACTCCTTGCACACTCCATGATGGTCTTGTTCATCCTTTCCGACTCACCATTTTCTTGTGGTGTTCCTAGAACTATATTCTCTCTATGAATCCCATGGTATGAAAAATTATCATCAAACAACTTGCTATAGTATTCACCTCCATTGTCTGATATGAGACACTTTATCCTTTTTCTTATCTCATTCTCAACCAAATATTTCCATTTCTTAAAAGTATAAAAAAAATCAGATTTTTGTCAAATGCAATAAACCCAAGTTTTTCTAGTTGCATCATCAATAAAAGTAACATAATAATGACAACCACCAAGATATGATATCTGAGTTTGTCCCCATACATCTGTATGCACAAGCTCTAACCTTTCACTCTTCTTTTATTTTCCAACTCTGAGAAATCTAACTCTCTTATGTTTTCCATAAACACAATGCTCACAAAAATCCAAATCAATTTGTTTAATATTTGGAAACAAATTTATTTTGTGAAGTATTTTCATCCCCTTCTCACTCATGCGTCCAAGACTATGATGCCAAAGTTATGTATCCACTCCTATAGAAGCTAAATAGATAGAATAATCAATATTACCAGTACATAAATACAATGTACCTACCTTCTCTCCTTTTTCTATCACTAGTGATCCTTTGGTTACCTTCCGCATCTTATCTGTAAATAAAGATATACAACCTTCACTTGCCAACTTCCCTCTTGAAATTATATTTTTCCTTATATCTGGTACATGTCTTACCTCTTTCAATAACCATTGGTTTCCATTCCAACAATTTTGCATGGTGCATCATCACCCAAATGAACCTGTCCAAAATCACCTTAAACATAATCTAAAAAATGTTTCCTATGGGGTGTGGCATGAAATGAATCCCCTGAATCTACTATCCAAGACTCAGAAATATTATCTATAGAAAGAATCAAAGCATCTTGTAACACATCACCTGTTACATTTGCTTCTTGATTTTTCTCTTGTTGTCCATCTCTTTGTTTCTTTAGAGCTCTGCAGTCTTTCTTTAGATGTCCTTTCATCCCAAAATTCCAACACTCTATATTTCCCAGTCTAGATTTGGATCTTCCCTTCCTAGAATTCTCACGGTTCCCTGAGCCCTTTCCTCTATCCTTTTGTCTTCCCCCGTTCTCCATGTTTAATGCATTACCTGATGTCTCACCTGTTTTTTTCTGTTGCATTTCCTCGCTAAGGATAAAACCAACAACATCATCAAATTTGAGAGCGTTTGAACCAGAGACAGAGTTACTTACAACCATGACCAAGCCATTCCATCTTTTTGTAAATGAGCACAAGATTCAAAGATCCATGACCTCATCATCAAATTCCACTTTTACAGAACTTAGTTGATTAGTAACCATATTAAATTCATTTAAATGATATGCAGCAAACCCACCTTTTGACATCTTCATATTAAATAATCGCTTCATTAGAAATACCTTATTGGATGCCAAGGTTTTTTCATACATTTTAGCCAATGCATCCATTAAATCCTTTGTTGTCATTTCTTTTGAAATATTGAAAGCCACCGACACTGACAGGTTCATTCGTATCGTTCCTAGTGCCTTTCTGTCAAGAACCTCCCATTCTTCATCCTTCATGGTCTTCGACTTCTTTGCTATTCCACCCATTGGTAGGAATAGATCCTTCTGATATAAATAATCTTCCATCCACATCTTCCATAATTGGTAGTTTTGGCCGTTAAATTTCTCGACCCTAAACTTTCCATTTTCCGAAATTTCTACCACTCGAACCAGGAACCCTTTTTTCCTGCGAGTTGCCTTTTGTTCTGATACTAGTTGTTAGAAAAATAGGATTGCAGAGCAATAAAATAAAGCAAATGCATAAATAAAACATAGAAGATACACAATTCAATAAAGACATAGATATACGTGGTTCACCCAGTGTGGGATACGTCCACCAGAGAAATTTTCAGGTCCTTCATTTTTATTATTCAACAAAATGAAGGGATACAACCTATAGCACACCTATTGTAACTTCCTCTTCTTTCTCTCACAGTATCCTCTCTAAAAATATAATATTCACACTAATACACAACCACAATACAATTCCCTCATAAGAGAGGGTTTCCTTCTAGGAAAAACAAAACCCTAAAATAACTTCTACCATCAGATCTGCGAACTTATAATGAACGATCTAGATTGACTACAAAATTACAATATTTTACAAGGAAAGTTTTCCCAATATTTCTCTTCGGGGGTGGCACACCCCCCCGAACCCCCATGGAGATAGTTGTGGGGGAGAAAAATCTCCAAAACACACTCTCCTGTTAGAGAATAGGGTTCAAGCACCGTTGAAACAAACCTCTAAATAATGAATATAATCAGGGTCCACAACCAACAACATATCCAAATGGCACTTCTTCTATGATCTGCACTCACTGCCCAATCTGAATTGATAAATCCATGCAATTGTATATCATAACTCAAATGTCTCACAAGGCAAATATCCGACTGAGTATTCTCCAAATACATTAACGATACAATCAATTGTTGATACAAAGACGAGTCTAATGGATTAGAGTCTCTCATCTTCTTCATATCTGTCATCATGGGAGTTTTCCATAGATTTGAAATCCATTATCCTGGACTTCTGAAGAATCATTTCAATACGCTTCCTTTTTCATAGGAATTTTTCACCATTCTTTTTCTATAAATGAGAGGCTCTAAACTAGGTTGATTGAATCCATACAACATCTTCTTCTATATTCATACATGGGTTTCTTTTTGGTATACCTCAAAACCTTGAGGTTTCTCTAGATACGATTCTTCTTAAATTACTCTATTTGAGAAGAATAATCTTTACATTCATATGATGTAAACTCCAACCCATGGATACTGCAAGAGATATAATGGCTTAGGTATGTTTGGTTACTCGAACAAGATGACATCATAGTCTTGTCCCTCCTTCTGGGAGAACTCTCTAGCCCTGAGTCTCTCCTTGTATCTATCAATGCTTCCATTTATAAGTCTTTTTCAAAATTTCTCACATACATTGCTCTTCATCAGGACTTCCTTCCATTCCTCCTGCTTGACTACTTCTAGTGGGTTCAAACTGGTTCAATTGGTTGTTCTGACTTTTCTTTCTTTCTTGGAATCTTCATGTTCTTCGTCATGTTTCTCTTTATTGTTGGAGTCCAAGGAATCTTCTATGGATTACATTGTTGGACATATTGTCATTGATGTCAACAGTCAATGTGATGATTTGTTGTTACAATGAATTATCATTACTACATATGATATTGTCATTGATGTCAACAGTATATCAGTTAGCATAAAATATCAAACAATATGCAGAGATCGAAAGCGTAAGCTCAGGGGGAGGAGAAAACTGAAGAAATTCATGATTATTGTTGATCATGATAGGATCAACAATGTTCATATGATAAAATCTTAGGAGGGTTAGCAAATTTAGAGATCAAATCTCAGAAGGAAAAGCGTAAGCTCAGGGTGAGAAGCCCCAGTAGCCGTCTGATCAGAGTGAAAATCCTCAACAACTGTCCGATCAAGAAATTGATCGTGTTGATAGTCTCATATAAATGAAAGTCAGTCATGTGAGTGACCGTGGGCTTGAGGAACATTGGAGGAGTGTGACCATCGGATCTGCAAGTCAGATGAACGACAAGGATAAATTGCAGATATCAGAAGGAGAATTAAATGACTCTCTAGTTCCAATCCTGCAATTCGCCTAGATCGTCAGATCTCATAGACTCGAATATCAATGAATGTGGTTGATCCAACAAATGATCAGTTTAAGTAAGATTAAGTCATGACTGTTGGATGTGCAATCGCCGAATCAACGACATGGATAGATTGTGGAGATCGAAAGGAGAATTAAACATCGTGCTATTTCCAATCTTGCAATTAGTTAGGACAATCATATCTTATAGCTTCAAAGATCGACGACTATGGTTGACTCACCAACAACGCCCAACTTCAAATTGCAGAGTTTGGGTGTCGAGTTAAATCACTCGCAAGTTGTGGTTCCTCAATCATCGTCAACCATTGATCTACTTCGAGTGTTTTCATAACTGTTGGATCACTTTAAAGTGGTAGGATAGGATAAGCGAGACAAAAGTTTAGAATTTGATTATCCGAATACCCGTCAGCCATCAAATCAAACCCGAATTACCGTCAGCCATCGAATCATCTTAAAGTGGAAGGATAGGATAAGAGGGGCTAAAGGGTTAAGAATTTGATTATCTGAATACCCGTTAGTCATCGGATCAAACTTGAATTCTCGTCAATCGTCGAATCACTCTTGAGTGGAAGGATAGGATAAGATTTGAGATCTCATTTATGTGAATTTACATCATCCATTGGATCATTCTAAGTGGAAGCATAGGATAAGACAAAAGAGTAGCACCATAGATAGATTTGAAATCTCTGAAGTCCAGAGACCCGAAGGAGATCTCGACCGTCGATCTGATGTCGGGTGTACTCTCAACCATTGATCAAAATACAGTGGAAGGATAGAGTAATTAGAATAGCCGAAGACCCAAAGTAAAAGGTGGCCATCCATCTCAATGCTTGATTAAGTCCTGGATGTCAGATTAAGCCTTGTAAGAATCAAATATGAAGATTGATTCATTCCCATGAAATAAATGTAAACCATCTGATCTGTTCGAGAAATATGATTCAGAATTTTGAAAGGTTTCAAACCCAAAAGTTCCGAAGGGAGAAGTCCCGAAGTCCCGACAATCGTCCATCTCATTGGGAGATTGAATCGTGGTCGTTGAATTGATAACCGCTCAAGCGCTCGTCTCTCCTAACATCTGGATAACGCCATTGATCATATGGTAAAGAGATTTAAAGGGCAGAATGTAATGCGTCGCTTAAATT
The DNA here is from genome assembly GCA_010110895.2 of Picea sitchensis. Lineage (NCBI taxonomy): Eukaryota > Viridiplantae > Streptophyta > Pinopsida > Pinales > Pinaceae > Picea > Picea sitchensis. The sequence continues at coordinate 645,017 of SNQJ01S0001740.1, forward strand.
GATAATCATGTGGTTCTACGCCTATGATCATATGAACATGGTTTGAAGGAAGCATCAATTTCTGTTATCACAAAGACGAAGGAAATTGATCCATGCCTGTGATATATTTATGAAAGTAAAAGGGGATGCCAAGTTTAATGTTGAATACCCGAAATGATGATCTCTGGTGGTCCCAAAAGTCGTTGTAAATAAACAATTTAGTTATAACTTGTTGCACAAGTCATCTCAATAAATTAAACAAATTTTAAGCATAAGAAACTATAAATACAACCATGATTGGTTCACTAGATAGGGTGCTTGGTGAAAAAGTATACGGGCTTGTGGAAAATATAGGTTGGTTGGGAAAGAGTGGCCTACAGAGGGAAATGAAGGAGATGCGGACCCGAGGTCCGTATGAATATCAGAGGGAAGAAGAAGTGAAGAAGGCGCAAATATGAGAGGAAAGATAAAGTGAAGATGACGTGAATTTCAGAGAGAAGATGAAGTGTGGTGATGAGCGTTTATGGTATACCTCTGATCATGAGATAGATTTGATTCAATAATGGATCACTGCTACTAGAGTTTAATTACTGTATAAACTCTAGTTGGATAGACTACGTTCTATCAACAAGCTGGGTCTTGTGGCAAGATGGGTCTTTCTTAAGAGTTGGTGCTCTCCGAGGAGTTGGTGCTCCTTACTTCAGTTGGTGCTGATACATAATAGTTGGTGCTGGGAAACTTTATATTACTATATTCACATATATATACATATAAATTATACAAAAGATTACACAAGCATATGATATCTCTTGTGTCCATTGTGATTATGATTTGATTGTTCTTAATCTGTACAATTATGTTTTAATTGCTAACTTGCAAGAAGAAAATTTAGAAAATTCCACACACTAATTCACCCCCACCCCCACCCTCTTTGTGTGGGTGATGTATTCAACACTTGGTCTCAGAGTTCCTTCAACACAGTTTAAACATTGGAAGGTAGATTATGAAGAAATGGGTGGACAAATGGATCTCTCCACAATTGAAGCTCTCGTATTTGATGGAACAGATTATTCCTCATGGAGAGAAAATATGAAACAATATTTGAAGTCAAAAGGATATGATGTTTGGAATTCAGTAGTAAGCAATCCCTAAGACTTAACTACATCAAAGAATCTATCCAATATTACAATCCAAAGAAGAGCAAGGAAGAACAATGAAGGGTCATTGGAGATTCTTCTCAATGGATGATCATATACAGTCAAGGCAAGCATAGGACTATGCACATCCACCAAGGACTTATGGATGAATTTAGAAGAGATGTATCAAATCAAAAGACAAGACACAGAAGACATTCCTATCAAATATGAAGAGGAAGACTCAACCATCAATAAGGGTAAAGACTCTCCATAATATTTCGATTGCAATATGTTGATATTGAATCCTCCCTTGCAAGTAAAGAAGAAGACTCAGATACAATAAAAGAATGTTTTGTTAGCATTTATCCCATGGAAGAAGTAGAAGAAGAACTATCAAAGGCCAAACAAAAGGTTGATTTGAGTCTCTATGAATACCTCTATGACCATAATGATTCAGACTATAGCTATCTGCATGACTACACTAAAGAATTTCTTGAAAATAGTCAAAATCATATCTTGGAAATAAAGGAAATGCTCAAGGACAATGAAAAGATGATATATGAGCATGATAATCAATTAGAAGAAAAAGAAGAGGAGATCGAGAAGCTAAAGAAAGAAATTAGTCAAGTAAAAGAAAATAAGAAGGAAGATGATGAGCTTAGCAATCAAAAGCATATCCTGGAAATAAAATAAAAGATCAAAGACAATGAAGAAATCATATTTGAAAAAAAGATTCAGTTAGAAAACAAAGAAGAAGAGATCAAAAGATTGAAAACATAAGTTACTAGTCTAACAAAAGAAAAGGAAGAGGATATCGAGAGACTGAAAAATGAAATCAGTCAAGCAAAAGAAGAAAATAAGGAAGATAATGAACCAAGAAAAAACCTTGCAGAACTAAAAGAACTAAGGGAAAGCTATGCCAATCTTAAAATCCAACTTGAAGAAGCCAAAAGAAGGGAGGAGGTAGTGAGGAACCAGCTGAACAAAAAGGAAGAATCATGTCATAAGCTGCAATCAGAAGTTGTGAATCTTATAAAGAATGTTGAGAAGTCAAACACCCAAATCAAGTTCTTGAATAGCTCCATGACCCTAGATGAGATATTGGGTAGTTAGAGATCACAAATGAAAAATCTGGTCCTGGATACAACAAGGAAGAAATCAGTACTCATAAGAAACCTGATGCAAGTCCTTCATTTGTAAAAGGTGAAAACATGTTTGACACAGGTCCTTCATTTGTAAAGGATGAAGACAGGTCTGACACAACTCCTTCATTTGTAAAAAGTGAAAGAAGGTATGACTCAGGTTCTTCAAGTTCAAGAAATGAAAGCAACACTACAAAATTTAGAAGATCAGATCAAGGAAGACATCCAAAAGCTACTCATATACCTCAAAGCAAGTTTAGAAGAGAGACACCTTCATGGATGAATCAAAGAAGGTATGAGAGTGTTTTTAACGGTTATTGTTTTTCTTGTAATGAATATGGTTTTAAAGCCTTGAATTGTAGGCATCATGGAAGAAAACAAGTTGGTAGGTTCAACGACAATATAAGATGTTGGAACTGCAATCATGTTGGACACATTGCTACACATTGTTACACTATGAGATGTTATAGTTGTGGTGGATATGGCCACAAATCCCATAACTGTTGGAACTCAAGAAAACTGTCAATGAGAAATGCTTCATACAATATGACAAAAAGAGTAAATGAAACATGGAAGAAAAATGAAGTTGCAGTAATAAAAGATTAGAGAACAAAGTTCAAGAAATTAGGACACTCATAGATGTGGATAACAAAGACTGAACAAGTGAACAAGAGTGAAGTTAATTGTTGCAAAAAGAATTGCAGTCATGTGACAAGCATAGTATAAAGTTTCCCAGACAACTTAAGAGAAATGTACAGTAAAGAAGCATCTTGGATAAAGATGGATGCATTTGGTTAGAGATCGATGAGAATCAATGGGAAGATCCAAGGGTTGTTTGAATAATATGAGCTACAATTGTGCAGTGTTCCAGTAGGACAACGACATCCGCAGAAGAACCATTCTAATGTACAAAATGATGTACATGACATCCTGTGGAGATAACAAGAGGAGAGACCATGTCAGAGAAATCTATCCTTTTAGAAACAAAGGGGCAGAACAATCAGTAAAAAATCAGGGGAATTATTTTGGTTACTAAATAAGAAAGTAATTAGATTAAGTTTTGAAAAGACTTGATCACTACAAAAAAAATTGGTATCAAGAAGACTACTCATTTGAAACACAAAAATCCCAATCAACTGAGATAAGAAGTTAGTAAATTAACAGGGGAAGAAATCTTGTCAGGAAGAGCTACCTTTTCAAAAACAAAAGGGGAGAGTAGTCAGAAGCAGAGAGAGAGCATATTGACAGAGGGAGTCATTCAGTTATGGCAAGCAGAACATGATTGTAGGAAGAGTTACCCAAGTTTAGATTCTGGTCAATAAAATACAGAGATTTACCATAGGAGGAAAAACCCTTTTCCAGTGATGTCAAAGGGGGAGAGAAAACTTCATAAGAGGAAAGCATCATCACAGGGGGGTTTTTGTATATGAAGTTAGTGGGTTTCCCTCAATGAAAAAGGGGGATATTGTTGGACATATTGTCATTGATGTCAATAGTCAATGTGATGATTTGTTGTTATGATGAATTATCATTACCATAGATGAGATTTTCATTGATGTCAAAAATATATTAGTTAGCAGAAAATATCAAACAATATGCAGAGATCGAAAGCTTAAGCTTAGGAGGAGGAGCGAACAATATGCAGAAGATCGAAAGCATAAGCTTAGGAGGAGGAGCAAACTGAAGCAATTTGTGATTATTGTTGATCATGATAGGATCAACAATGTTCCTATAATAAAATCTCAGGAGGGTTAGCAAATGCAGAGATCAAAGCTCGGAAGGAAAAGCATAAGCTCAGGGTGAGAAGCCTCAACATTCGTCCGATCAGAGTGAGAAGCCTCAGTAGCCGTTCGATCAAGAAATTGATCGTGTTGATCATCTTATATAAACGAACATCGGTCATGTGAGTGACGGTGGGCTTGAGGACCATTAGAGGATCATGACCATCGGATCTACAAGCCAGATCAACGACATGGATAAATTGCAGAGATCAGAATGAGAATTAAACGACTCCCTAGTTCCAATACCGCAATTGGCCTAGATCGTCAGATCTCATAGAATTGAATATCGATGACTGTGGTTGATCCAACACACGATCACTTTAACTAATATTAAGTCGTGATCGTCGGATGCGCAATCGACAGATCAACGACAGGGATATATTGCGAAGATCGAAAGGATAATTAAACATCATGCTATTTCCAATCCCGTAATTAGTTAGGACTGTCAGATCTTATAGCTTCAAAGATCAATGACTGTGGTTGACTCACCAACAACGCACAACTTAAAATTGCAAAGTTTGGGTGTTGAGTTAATTAACTCGCAAGTTGTGGTTCTGTAATCATTGTCAACTGTTGATCTTCTTAGAGTGTTTTCATAACCGTTGGATCACTTTAAAGTGGTAGGATAGGATAAGCGGGGAAAAAATTGAGAATTTGATTATCCAAATACCCGTCAGTCGTCAGATCAAACCTGAATTCTCGTCAGCCATCGAATCATATTAAAGTGGAAGGATAGGGTAAGTGGGGCTAAAGGGTTGAGAATTTGATTATCTGAATACCCGTTAGCCGTCGGATCAAACTTGAATTCCCATCAGCCGTCGGATCATTCTCGAGTGGAAGGATAGGATAAGTGAGCTAAGATCTGAGATCTCATTTATGTGAATTTTCATCATCCGTTGGATCATTCTAAGTGGAAGGATAGGATAAGCTAGAAGAGAATCAACGTAGATAGATCGAGCCATCGATCTAAGAACATGATCGATGAATAACGTTTAGTTTAGGTCTAAAGTTGCGAGGAGGTTACGCTACGAAGAAATATTACTTCAAGAATTCAGCTTGAGATTCGAAATACCCAAAGCCCAGAAAACTCAAATGAATAAGGACCATCAGATTTGGAGGACATACGATGACTGTTGGATCAGGGTTGTTGGTCAACATACCATGTTAGCAAGGACACACAATGGACCACGTCTACAAGGACATGTGGCAGACCACGTCAACAGGCCACGTCTGCAAGGACATGTGGTAGACCATGTCTACAAGGACATGTGGCAGACCACATCAACAAGTACACATGGCATAATTAGATGATGACATGTGTCAAGAGGAAATTGGCTCGTTCCATGTCAACAAGTGATGTAAGGAAGTTACATCACTCGAGGAGAATTACTTCGAGAGTTTCACCACCAAGAAATGTCAAAAGTCTTGAAGTCCCGAAGGACGAAGTTCCGAAGTCACTCTCAGTCGTCGATCTGAGATACCTTTCAGATACTATTCTGACCGTTAGATCAAGGAGATGAATATGTGTCACATTGGGAGATCTACGTCAATAGACCACGTCATCAAGAAACTGTGACATACTAGGTTAGCAATCCATGTCAGCAAGGACATGTGGCACAGTCAGAGAATGACAAGTGTCAAGTTGAAATCAATATTTTAGGTACGTGCAAATCACAAATATAAGTGACACGTGGAAGCTACTTAGATCGTGACATGTCATCAAGTGATGTAAGCAAGTTATGTCACTCCAGGAGTTTTTCTTCTGGATTTTTACCACCAGCACTTGCCCAAAGTCCCGAAGTTCCGAATGCCGAAGTCCCAAAGTGGACACGAGACGTCCGATCTGAAGATCACTTCAAGAGCATTCTCGACTGTTGATCTACTACAGTGGAAGGATAGTGTAAGTGGAAGTATTAACCGACATAAAGTGATATCCACCACTTATAACTTAATCAATAGGTGATCACTCCAGAGGAAAGAAGGGGTTGAGATTTGAAATCTCCAAATTCCAGAGACCCAAAGGAGATCTTGACCATTGATCTGAAAGGGACACGCGTCAGTGGATTGATAGCTCTGGAAGATTGATGTATGTAGGAAAGAAGAGGATGATATTTGAAATCTTCGAAGTCCGGAGACCCAAAGGAGATCTTGATCGTCGATTTGGTCTCGGGTGTACTCTCAACCATTGATCAAAATACAGTGGAAGGATAGCATAAGTAGAATAGCTGAAGACCTGGAGTAAAAGGCGGCCATCCATATCAATGCTTGATTAAGTCATGGCTGTCATATTAAGCCTTGTAGGAATCAAATCTGATGATCGATCCATTCCCGCGAAATAAACGTAAATCGTCTGATTTGTTCGGGAAATCTAATTCAGAAGGTTTGAAAGGTTTCAAACCCAAAAGTTTCGAAGGGCGAAGTACCTAAGTCCCGACAATCGTCCATCTCATCAGGAGATTGAATCTTGGCTGTTGAATTGATAAGTTCTCAAGTGCTCGTCTCGCCTAACGTCTGAATAACGCCATTGGTCATATCGTAAAGATATTTAAAGGGAAAAATGTAATGCGTCGCTTAAATGGATAAGCCTATGGTTCTATGCCTATGATCATATGAACATGGTTTGAAGGAAGTGACGATTTATGTTATCACAGAGACAAAGGAAATTGATCCATGCCTATGATCAATTTATGAAAGTAAAAGGGTATGCCGGGTTTAACGTTGAAGACTTGAAATGATGATCTATGGTGGTCCCAAAATTTGTTGTAAATAAACAAGTTAGTTATAACTTGTTGCACAAGTCGTCTCAATAACTTAAACAAGTTTTGAGCATAAGCAACTATAAATAAAACCATGACTGGTTCACTGAATGGGGTGCTTGGTGAAGAAGTGTATGGGCTTGTGGAAAGGATAGGCTCACTGGGAAAGAGTGGCCTGTGAAGGAAAATGAAGGAGATGCGGACCTGAGGTCCGTGCGAATATCAGAGGGAAGAAGAAGTGAAGAAGGCACAAATATCAGAGGAAAGATAAAGCAAAGATGGTGCGAATTTCAGAGAAAATATGAAGTGCGGTGATGAGCGTTTATGGTATACCTCTGATCATAACATAGTTACCAACTTAATGAGAACTCTCCAGAGTTCTCATTTTTTGGGGGGTCCAGTTTTTTACCTCGTTTTTAAAAATGGTGCTACCGGTAGCACCCCCTCTCCGTTTTTAGATGATTTTTGATATTTTCAATTTTTCGATCCCCAATGTTTCCACATTATTTTTTTAAATGCTTATTTTTCATCTATTTTCATTTTTTTCTAAATATATGTATATTTTGTTTTTATTCAACTCCGTTTTTAGTCCTTTTTTCATGCTTCTTTCAATCTTAAAAATGTTTTTTACCATTTACTTTTTAGAAGTTACGATTTTTCATAGAATTTTGTCTCCTTAATTAATTTATTGTTCCATACTTTTTAAATATAGTGAAAAACATCATTTTTAACACATTGTTTACCTTTACTTCAATAAATGAAAAAACATTGTAGTTAAATAACACTA
>SNQJ01S0001740.1:652607-703180 GCA_010110895.2 Picea sitchensis
AGCACCACTTTTTGATTTGGGGGTTGATTTTGATGTTTTTTATGCAAAAATATGGGTTTTTTGGGCCAGAGTTCTTGTTTTGAGGTCACAGTTCTCATTAAGTTGGTAACTATGTTTCATGAGATAGAGTTGATTCAATAATGGATCACTGCTACTAGAGTTGAATTACTGTATAAACTCCAGTTGGATAGAATGTGTTCTATCAGCAAGCTAGGTCTTGTGGCAAGCTGGGTCTTGCTTGAGAGTTGGTGCTCTCCGAGGAGTTGGTGCTCCTTACTTCAGTTGGTGCTGATACATAATAGTTGGTGTTGGGAAAATTTATATTACTATATTCACATATATATACATATCAATTATACAAAATATTACGCAAACATATGGTATCTCTTGTGTCCATTTTGATTATGATTTGATTGTTCTTAATCTATACAATTATGTTTTAACTGCTAACTTGCAAGAAGAAAAGTTAGAAAAGTTCACACACTAATTCACCCCCCCCCCTCTTAGTGTGGATGATGTGTTCAACATACATGCCCTTGTCTCCTGAAGGCTTCAAATTTCTGCTATAGGAACATAAATGTAGATGGAAAACCAAGGATATTCAAGGCTTCTTTTCGAAGAAGACTTCTTCTAGAATCCAACTGAACACATGTTGCTTATCATGGTTGCTACTTCCAATGAAGAACATGGGTAGATACTTCATAGTCTTTACATATTATTCTTCAATGGATCATATCATTGGGGGTTATCTCCCTCCTAATCTCAACTTCATGCCTGAATGAGCAATATGCATGCACTTATTTTGGAATTTTGTGATCATCTCCCTTCATCTAAGAGAGTCCATGCTTCTGTTTGTTGCATCTCTCTTTGATTTCTACAAAGTGTCACAAGCATGTTCTGGTCTTCTTTTGATTTCTGACTTCCTTCGAGTTTGACTCCTTTGAGTCTCTTTAAGTTTATTTCTATTTGTTTTGATTTCTTCCCACCTGGTAGTTGTGTCATCCTTATAAACTTCTTCTATGATAGTTTCTGCAAGGATTGTTCATCAGACATATTTCACAAGGGTACTTGTTTGGAACAAGAACAACAAGAGCAAACAAGAAATATCTATCTAGAGGAGATGTTATTTCATATTGTAAACAAGTAAAATAATCATCTATATCAATGGTATTCATATGAAGTCAAGTATTTATTTCACCTAGCAATAATAGAGTCTTTCAAAGATTGCTTTCACAATTTGTAATGTAGTAACTATCACCCTTGATATACACAAATTTGAAGCTTAACAATTTAATCAAACCTGGAACCTGAAGCCTCAACTATTGTGGAGGGTGCGCTTGTTCCTATGAATGCATTAAAACCAATATTACAGCTTGGACAAGGTCTCTAATACTTTTCTTGCAAACACACTCACGTTTTTCTAGATGATATACTTTGGATAGTATATACAAGTGCATACCTTTGAAGTCTTGTAGCATCATCTAACTTGTCTTCCAATATGAAACTATATACCATCTTGATAAGAAGAGATTAGAAACTTCAATGATTAGAACAAGCAAGAAACTCTAAAATTTCAACTTTGACTACAAAATCAATTTGACAAGAAGTCAACCTTTTACTTTGACTTTGACCGATCAAACTTTGACTTTGAATTTGATAAAAAATTCAAACTTGACATTTTTTCTAGCTGAGAGTATGAAGAGGCATGCGAGGATAGGGTGCACTAGTATTTCAAGGAATTAGGTCAATCATTTCATCATAAGTGCCTGAACACAAGGGTTAGGGTTTGTTGCAGCTGCATAATCAGAAAAACTAGATGCAGTTGTAACTGGTTCCATAACGAGCTTAACAAATAACTTCCCAATCTATATTCCAATGGTTAGAATATCTGAAGATAGTGTGGGCCCATAACCTGTTATAAATAAATGGATGTGCTCATTTTTCGATAGACAATATAGCAATATTGTCACCCAACCATATGCACAAAGGCCACCCCCGAGCACCTTAATCTTGACAGACATAATAATTCTGGAAGCAGAAAAATGGCCAACCAAGGTAGCACACCTTTCTCTAAGGCTATCACACCAAGAAAGAATAACCAAATACCAAGCGGAAAGTCCGAAACATAACCAAGAGAAAGTCCAACCAAAATTCAAAATACGAGTTGCAGTAGCTGCATTTGCACTCCCTCTCCAAACTTGTGCACCACTAGTCTTATGCAATTGTGAGAGTAAGAGTGACAAATGAGCTCTAGCACCCTCTATTTATACTTCTCTATCTCACTTGACTGGGCCGCCTTCTCTTTCTGGAGTCTAATAACTCAATATTAAATATTCTCTTGAGCCAACTTGTCTTCTAGGGTTATTATCCAACGTTTTAGGGTTTCTCTTGCTTCCCAGAATATTCTAATCTTGTGAAAGGTTACACATGGAGGTTAATACTTCCCGCAACTACCATAATATCAACATATTATTTATTTCAATTTTCATTATTCTCACCAATATAGATACACTCATTACACTTTATTTTTATTTTTGTAGATGGAACTTGAAGAAGAGGAAAACAATCAAGCCAATCAACAAAACATTCAGCCAAATAACCCAAGTCATGGAAGTAGCTCGAGCACTGACAACAATTTCAGCGAAGATTTATGATTAATATATTTGGATATCAATGCAAGTTGTTGTATTTTTTGAAATAATTGTCTGTGAAAATCAGACATTTTGTTTGATGTAATGGACATAGTTTCCCAATTCAAAAACAAGGGGTTACCAATAAGTGTCCCATTTTGTATGACAAAGAGCCTCTTATTCATATATAATAAAATAAGTTTTATTTTATTATATTGTGTTGTCCAATGCCACTGTGAAATGTTACATCATTGATTAAATATATGGATAATTAAATATTATAATGAAGATATGTGAAATCTGATGATATAACAAATTAATCCAAACATTATATCCAAATGCACTACTCAAAATTTAATTTATATGAATACTATTGTATGATATATGTAATTTTTTTTATGAACAATAGAATTAAAAAATAACAATAATTGCATTTTCACGGGTTGATGTTTCTAAAAAGAGAAAATGAACACCAATGTGTTTAAAGCTAAAAATCACCGGTGTGTTATTATTTAGAAGAGCATCGGTGCCTCAATATTGTTTTGACTGCCCCGGTTCTTTTGGTGAAATGTAAGCACCGATGATTTAAGTTTGAGAATGCACCGATGCGTATACACCATGAATCACACCTCTTAGAAAAACATCTGCTAAAACCTTCAGTTGCCCATATTTTTTTAGTTATAATGAATTTCTATTATAATATCCACAAAAATATCTGCTACCAAAAATGGATGTTTTAGTGGAGGTTTTTTTGACATTTTTTTTCCAATTTTGTAACACTAAAATCCTACAAGGTCTTTTCCTTGTAATGCTTCATGGGACTATTAAATATGTATCTCAATCATTTTCTCCTTGATTTAAACTAGGAAGCAAAGACTCCCACAATAGTACCAAGGTGGGTGTGCCTCTATCAACTCCCTTTGATCCTATTAAATGAAAAATCTATGGCAGACATTGGATTTTGGAAACAATCTTGATGGATACATTGATAGATCGATCCTGAGCAAGGTCTCCACACTTGTGCACATCTCTATGTGGAAGTAGATTTAGACGATGGGGTTCTTGTAGCCATCAAATTGAAGCTAGGAGATTGAATGCATTTTTATGCCATGGACTTGAGAAATGACCATTCAAATGTAAAAAATTCCATGAATATGTAAAATTTTATCATCACTACCATAAAAATACCAAGTGAACTACCTTGATGAGCCTAAAAACTCCTCTCCATCCCAATTCAAGTTGCAAAAGTAGGCTCAACCAAAATAATTCCCTGGTATTCTCCTTACTTATCGCTTCAATCCTCAACTCCCTCTCTAATCTGAACCCTCTTGAACCCTCACCTCTAATCCCTTCCTAACCTCCATTCCTATGCTCCTCACCTTGAAAAAAATCCCCTCCTCCTCCTCCCTTGCTATTCTTTCCCATCGCTTCTTCTGAGAAAATCCCCTCTTCTTCCTCAATATAGGGTATATTATCTCCCCCTCTTTTCCCATTTCATCCCACCTTCTCTCCAAAACACCCTCCCTCAACAACCTTAAATTTTGTTATTCTAACGAAGATAAAAAAAATTATGAGGATATCTAGAGGAATTATTTAAAAGGATCAAAGCAAGAATGAAAATAAAGCAAGTAAATCTTGAAAGAATAATCCAATCAAGGAAAATAATTGGGATCCAAGATACCATAATATATATTCTTTTAGTGGAGGTGGAAAACCCCCCATATTAAACAATGAAAGTGCTCTCTTGGAATTGCAAGGGATTAGGTGACACTCAAAAACAAGAAAGTGGAATTTGATACATAATCATTTCTTGAAAAATAGTGATGCTATAAGATATGAAACTAAGAAATGACAACATGTAATCAACATCAATGTTTTTTTGGAGAAAGGCCAATAAAATCAGTTTCGATTACTTAGGATCCCATTGGAGTTGATCCTTCTCGATGCAGTTGCAGGAAGGAATTAGCTAGTCACCCTCTTCCACGAAGTTGCATAGGCGCGAGATTGATTTTTTTTACCATTGATGCCCCAAATAATATTTAGAGGAAAATTCTCTACTCATTACCATTAACACAATAGGGGAATCATATCATGAGGAGGGTAAAATTTTGGTTGGATATTTGAATCTTGTCCTCTTACCAACAAAAGAAAGAGGATGGCTCTATTTTTGAGACCGATGACAAGAAATGGTGGAGTAGATAATCAGAGATGGGGACATGATGGATCATCACTCACTACATGGAAAATTCAGTTAGAAAAGTAGATGAATAGGATCGAGACATATTGTAGAATGGTTGGATTGTTTTCTTCTACAAAGTTCTTTCATTTTTGGAAACCTCCAAGTCCAATATGAAATTATCCCCTTAAATATATCATATCACAAATCCATATTCTTAGTCATTGAACCAATGGAAGCTTATGGACCTACCCCATTCAAATTTAATCCCCCATGGTTGCAATCTTCAGGAGATTAGGGTACAATAGAGAACTAATGTTCTACACCTTGTTGGGGGTCTCCTTAATATGTCTAGGAGAAAAATATCAAAGAAATAAAGAAAGAGATCTAGCAATGGACAAAATAATCCTTCACCTCACCAACTAGAGTGAGAGGACCATGTCAAGAAGAACTACATAAGTTGTAGCAATTCAAAATGGAAGACCAAGACTACATTGAGGAACTCAAAACATAAGAGGTCGACATAGTAAGAAAACTTCATAAGAAACAAGAAGAACAAGAGGAACATTGGAGATTGAAATCCCACAAGATTTTAGCTCAATTTTGGGGATAGAAACATAAACTTATTTCACAAAAAACCCATCACTCATAGAGTAGGGAATAATGTGTCACAAATAGAGGCAACAAATGGAGAAAATAGCCTAATGGGATAGCTCAAGTGGTTGAGTGATTTTAGTTTCATGTAGGAGGTCTCAAGGTTGATTCCTTGCCATTATTGCATTCATGTCTTGATGTCCTTTTCAAATCAAGCATTCTATTCATAGTTGGAAAGTTTTCATTAGGTACAATTTGTAAATGCAGGGAAGTGCCCAAGAGTTTCCCCATATGGTGTTCCCTGGTGAAAAAAACAAGAAATGGGGAAAACCTCTCTCATTTTTAGAAACTTATTGAGGATACTCATGATCACTTCTCGTGTAAAATACCCATATTTATGAATACAAAATTACTAATTCCCCAATGCAAAGAAATATCAAAGAAATAAAGAAAGAGCTCTGGCAATGGAAAAAATCATCTTTCACCTCACCAATTAGAGTGAGAGGACCATGCCAAGAAGAACTACATAAGTTGTAGCAATGAAAAATGGAATACCAGGACTACATTGAGGAACTCAAAACACAAGAGGTCGGCATAGTAAGAAAACTTCATAAGAAACAAAAACAAGAAGAGGAGCATTGATGATTGAACTCCCACAAGCCTTTAGCTCAATTTTGGGGATATAAACACAAATTTATTTCACAAACAACCCATCACTCATAGAGTAGGGAATAATGTGTCACAAATAGAGGCAACAAATGGAGAAACTAGCCTGATAGGCTAGTTCAAGTGGTTAAGTTCTTTGAGTTTCATGTAGGAGGTCTCAAGGTTGATTCCTTGTCATTGTTGCCTGCCTGTCTTGATGTCCTTGTCGAATCAAGAATTCTAGTCATTGTTGGAAAGTTTACATTAGGTACAATTCGCAAATGTAGGGAAGTGCCCAAGATTTTCCCCATATGGTGTTCCTTGGTGAAAGAAACAACAAATGGGGAAACCCTCTCTCACTTTGAGAAACTTCTAGAGGATAATCATGATCACTTCTCATGTAAAATACCCATCCTTATGAGTACAAAATTACTAATTCCCCAATGTAAACAAATATCAAATAAATAAAGAAAGATCTCTGGCAATGGAAAAAATCATCTTTCACCTCACCAATTAGAGTGAGAGGACCATGTCAAGAATAACTACATAAGTTGTAGCAATGAAAAATGGAAGACCAAGACTACATTGAGGAAATTAAAACACAAGAGGTCGGCATAGTAAGAAAACTTCATAAGAAACAACAAGAAGAAGAGGAACATTGGTGATTGAACTCCCACAAGCCTTTAACTCAATTTTGGGGATAGAAACAAAAATTTATTTCACAAGCAACCCATCACTCATAGAGTAGGGAATAATGTGTCACAAATAGAGGCAACAAATGGAGAAACTAGGCCCCGATGGGCTAGTTCAAGTGGTTAAGTTCTTTGAGTTTCATGTAGGAGGTCTCAAGGTTGATTCCTTGCCATTGTTGCCTGCCTGTCTTGATGTCCTTGTCGAATCAAGCATTCTATTCATTGTTGACAAGTTTGCATTAGGTACAATTTGCAAATGTAGGGAAGTGCCCAAGAGTTTCCCCATATGGTGTTCCCCGGTGAAAGAAACAACAAGTGAGGAAACCCTCTCTCATTTTGAGAAACTTCTTGAGGATACTCATGATCACTTCTCATGTAAAATACCCAGCCTTTTGAATACAAAATTACTAATTCCCCAATGCAAAAAAACTAAAATTTACCACAGGGCATCAAGCCCATCAAGTTTCACATGCATCTACAACGTATTATAAAATCTATGAATGCATACATACAAAACAAACATAACAAATTAAAATTATCATTTACATAATGGAAAAAACATAGATAAATACAAAAGAAAAATTATATCTATTTAAATATGAACCAACTGAATGTGTACGAGGGGAATTTCTCCCTTACATAAGCTTGTTATTCCAATTTTCAATAGCAAGCCACCCTCGAGCTAAGGCTATGAGTCCACAAGGAGGTCTGGACCTCTTGGTTGTCAACTCACCACATTTAGTATCCCAAAACCTAGGTTCTTCTCCAATAGAAGTTCCAATCCAAGAGAATGGGATTCCCCTTCTTTGCCATGCAGTCCTTGGTCCTTCCCACTTTCCTCCATGGATTCAGTGTGTTATAACCCTATAATTCATCAGATCATCTGGTGACTGGAAAATTTTCACTCTGGATGTATTTTGGCTTGAAAATAATATTTCATTTCTGCAAATCATTTTCAAGGAAAGGAAAATAAAATAAAGTTCATGATTTTTGATGCTGAGTGGTGTTTCCTAACCCCATGGAGACAAAAGCAAGGGAAATAGCGCACAAAACCCACAAAAATCACTAAACCTAAGTTTTTGCTGCATTTGTGCCTGGAGAATAAAGAATGCACTTAGATCGATGGTCAATCTAGCGGCGCGTAGATCAACGACTAACAATGGATTTCAGACCCCCTCGACCATTCTTCTTTTAACGGTGGGGGTCCAGAATGGTGATTAACAAGTGCGGATAGATCTACGGTCACCCTGACAGCACGCAGATGGGCGGTCTACAAGTGATTCTGGACCCCCTCGACCGTTCTACCTTTAATGGTGGGTGGGGGTTCCAGAATGAGGCAGTTTTTCCTGGCGGGCCCTGTCCCAACGCGTCGTCAATACATTGCATCAGACCTCCTCCGTTCCAGACGACTTACTGCTTACCACCTTTCCAACTTACCACCATACTGACAATACCATACCGCCCCTGCCTCCTGACATCATCCTCCATTATCCCGACACCCATCCATGCATAAACCAAACTTAGGATAAACAAAAAGAAAAATCAATTGGTTAATAATGTTAGAAATAAGTTTAGTATAGTCAGAATAGGTTAGACTAATTAATTAGAATACTAATTAAACATTAAAATTAAAAACATATATAAAACATTAAATTAAAACACAAATAAAAACTAAATTAAACCACATATAAAAAATAAACCAATATTAAAATATATAAAATAAAGCATAAAAATACATATCAAAACAAAACAAACGTAAACATTAAATATTAACAAACATAAAAAACATAAAACAAAAGCGTAAAACATTAATAAAACAAATAAAAAATAAAATAAAAGGAAAACAGGAAAAACATATAAAAACAATACAATAAAAAATTAAAAGTCAAAACGCATATAATAAATAAATCAAAAAAGTTAAAAGGTAATAAAACAAAAAGTAAAAACAAAATTAAAACATTTATCCTAAGTTTTCAAACTTTAACGGCGGGGGGGGGGTTCCGAAAAGTGGTATTTGGGAGGGACACTTGTCACCTCCAGGTGATTTCGGACACTCCCCCTCCCAATACCATTTACCACCTCAGGGGGGGTCCGGAATACTACCTTTCCTCAAAAAACCGCCCTCCCCCAAAAACTCAAAACTGTCATTTTTGCCATTTTTACCAGTTGTTTTCTGGGAAGGATTCCAAGCAAAAGAAAATGAATTTTGGAAAAAAAAGAGAGGTTTTTCTCCATAATGGGATGAATAACAAAAAACTCTCTCAGTGTTTTCATAGGTGCCACCATATGGGATAATTGAAGCTATCTTTCATCCTCATTTTTCAGATTTCTGGTTTTCCTATTACAGTCCTGATTTTGCGGGAGCTGTTACGGCGACCTGGAGGTGAATTTGGAGACACCAAAGGAGATTTTTGTCCAGAACATGCCCATATATGATAACCTCCTTCAGGTTTTTCCCAGGTGTCAGCATGGAAGAGAAACAAATGTCTGTGCGGACCCCTTTTTGCAGAAATTATGCCCGTCTTTCATGGCAGACAATTCAAGATTTTTTGGGATTTGTTGCTATTTTTGGCTGAGATGGTTAATCTTACTTTGAAAAATTGTTGGGGGATCTCTCCTATTTATTGATGTGAGTTTAATGTAAAAGGATTGATGATTGAGCTCGGGATTCATGCCCCACAGGGGATACATTGTAATTTTCTTGATGACTTTCCAGAAATAAAAATTGTAGCTGGAGGATTCTTGTGTTAGACTCCCTGGTGATGTTTTTATTTGAGTAACTATTTAATTGCTCTGTTAATCCATTTGATGTTTTCCCTAATCCAATCATTGAAATAAATATTACAAACAAAACTTGTTTTTTGCACTCTGTTTCTTTAATCGTCTGCATGTTTTCATCTGAAGTTGAGCATAGGAATTCTTATCTGCTCCTCTTCTTGGTGGATTTTCCCTTCTTTTCCTCTCCTCCACTTTCATTTAATTCAATTTGATCCAACAATATTTCTATTTTGCCCTGTACTGACAATCTTTACATCCGAGATAGATCCATTTTTAGAAAGGTAGACCCCATGGCCCAATGAAAATTAGAGTTTCTAATCTCCCAAACACCTCAAATCTAAAAATCCAAACTTTGAACTCATTAGATAGCCTAATATCTATTCAAACAAGTCTATATCAAATAGAGAGATCCCTCTCTGAGTCTTGGAGGGCTAGATCCAATACTCGAAGTGGTTTTGATGTTGCCTCTGTGACTGCCTCCACAGCCTTGGGAAAATTACAGGGTGCTAACATAATGGCGACCATACTGGGGACATTTCTCCAGTAGTACACTTCAAAGTTCCATATCTGATCATTGATGGTGGACAGTGACCAGACACAAGAAGGATGAGATCATTCACTTAGCGACTCCAATCAGCTCCAGATAGTGCCAACTCAAAGACTCCACTGGAGGAAGAACCAAAAGCATGGCCAAGTAGCCTAGAAAGACTAGGTACTCAAGCTCAAATTGCATTCAAGACATCTTTGGTTTTATATGCAATTATGTTTTGTCTTATTCTAAGCCTGATCAAAAGTATATTGTTGAAGATTACATTGATCATCTGCAAATTAATGAGCCTCAAGAGATCATATCCCCAATTGTAGATTATGTACATACTCATACACCTATGCACATCCTAGATGCACCTGTAGAAGTCCTAGTGAGACATAAGCCTCCTGCTTTATCTCCTACTCTTGCTAAAGCTCCGGATGGTTGTAAGCCTCTTGCTTCACCTCCTGTACCTGCCAAAATCCCAGACAGATACAAGCCCCTATATTTGCCTCCTATCCTCCATGAACTCCCTGCCAATTACACCAATAATCTGCCTAGGTTTGATGGAGAGAATGCTAATATTACTGCTGAAAAACACATCCAGAGGTTTGAAGATTTCCTTGACCTTTATGAGGTAGAAGATGATGGTGTCTGCATCCRAATTTTTTCCCTATCATTGCAAGGTAAAGTCAAGAATTGGTTTAAGAATCTTCCAAATGCAAGCATTAGCAGTTTCCATCAGTTTGTAAAAAWTTTCCTAGATCGATGGGTGATCATGAGAAATGTCTTTCTCATCCTAGAAGAATATGACCATTTGAAAAGACATCCAGGGGAGACGGTACCTCAGTTTTCAACAAGATTCAATTAGGTATATCATGCAATGCCTGTTGATATAAGGCCACCCCTAGGATCAACTCACTTGCATTACCCTGATGCCTTCGATCCTGAGATGGCATTCCAATTAAGAGAAAGGAACACTGCAACCCTTGAAGAAATGCAAAATATTATAGTTGATGTGGAAGCTAATTTGTTGAACAGAAAGGCAAAGATAAGGGAAGAAGATAGAGATAGAACAAAAAATGAACCGATGACATCTTCAGAAATGAAAATAGATGTCCTGAAAAATACTATAAAAGAGATGATGCAGAAGATTTGCAGGAAAGATGAGCTTGTTGTTCAAAGACATCATGTTCCATTGATTTCAAAGAAAGAAAAGGTCACAGTTCCCAAACATTTTGCAGCTCACCCTTGGTACCATGGTTTGGATAATGATTATTTCATGTATTCAATTCATAACATAGTCAAAGATGAAGTTCCAACTTAGCTTGTTGAAGAGCCATCTGCTGATATGATGTGCATGTTTGATGACTTTTCTTACTGGCATAATCTACCCAAGTGTGATCAGTATGATGATGATCATGAGGCTGAAATAGATGTTGACTGTTCAAAGCAACCAAAAACATGTCATTGGTAGGAAGAAGATCAGTTACAACTCAGATATGACAATCAGCCTCTGCCCAAAAATCATGACAACGATGAGGAAAATGCAGAAAATTTCAGAGTAAGGGAAAAATCTTTGCCCTTATGTTTCTCATCTTTTCAATTTCTGAAAAGAAACTCTAGGCAAGTTGTAAATAGTGAAGACAATTTTTTTTCTGATGAGTTAGTAAAGGACGTCATTGATGACATGGGACCTGTTTTAGACCCAAAATCATAGTCACTAATTTCCCTTTATTTTCAAAGTCCAGATGGAAGTCCGGAGCTCGAAACAAGATTTGAAACAGTGGAATGTAATTCTATCCCATTAGATTAAAATTCATTTCAAATTTTGAAGGAGACTCTTGAACAAGTGTTGAAGGATAAATACATAAAAAGTTAGGAAATTTCATTTGAATCAATGCAACAGTCTTGTCATTCTTTTCAGGATCCAATAGCTGATTGGTTGGATGACCTGTGTGGTTAAAATCATTCTTCATTCGTCAGTCATGAGCTGAAAAGTTGTTATGATATTGACATGATCAGACAGTCAGCTACAAGGGTGTGTTCAGCGGAAGTATCATTTCAGAACCCACCAGAACATTTGCAGCCATGTCTGGAAGTGCATGGAGATGCAAATAACACAACTATAGCATCGAATCACGAAGTTGAGTTGGTTAAATTTGAATATCCAATAATAGGTCAAGTTTATCTTGATCCCCTGTCTATTTATATGGAGAAATTGTTCATCACAGAGCCACAATGCATTTCTAGTTTTTCTGTTATGTGTCGTGATTATCAAGCCCCTTGTGATGAATATCATGATGGAAAGCAATTCATGATGCCTATGCAAGTTCTATTTCTGATATTGATTGAAAACATTGAAAGACTAGAGCTAGTAGAGCAGCTACTTGATTGACTTCATTGGCATTTTTGTATGATTTGATTTAGCATGATTTTCAGCAGTATAGGGTAGGTAGGAGAATGCAAATAAGCTCAACATTCCAAGCAACTCTTTTTAAATAGTGTTCATTTTGGTTTGGTTTTAGTTGAAAGATCAAAACAGGTACCGGTTGCAGAATAATTTTGGGATCAGCCCAATGAATAAAGCATCGGTTTGCATATTCAGAGTTTAGTAGTTCTTGACACCTCCTAAAAGAGCTTCCATCCCCAGGTGGAGCCACTATTATAACCCTATAATTCATAGGAACATCTGGTGACTGGAAAAGTTTCACTCTGGATGTATTTTGGCTTGCAAATAATATTTCATTTCTGCAAATCATTTTCAAGGAAAGGAAAAGAAAATAAAATTCATGATTTTTGACGCTGAGTGGTGTTTCCTAACCCCATAGAGACAAAAGCAAGGGAAGTAGCACACAAAACCCACAAAAAGCACTAAACCTAAGCTTTTGTTGCATTTGCACCTAGAGAATAAAGAACATGCTTAGATCGACGGTCGATCTAGCAACACGTAGATCAACGACTAATAGTAGATTTCAGACCCCCTCGACCATTCTGATTTTAACGGTGGGGGGGGGCGGGTCCGGAAGGGTGATTAACAAGTGCGCACAGATCTATGGTCACCCTGATAGCGCGCAGATGGACGGTCTACAAGCGATTCCGGACCCCCTCGACCGTTCTGCCTTTAACGGTGGGGGGGTTCGGAATGAGGCGATTTTTCCCGGCGGGCCCTGTCCCAACGTGTCATCAATCCATTGCATCAGACCTCCTCTGCTCCAGACCACTTACTGCTTAGCACCATACCAACAATACCATACTGCCCCTGCCTCATGACATCATCCTCCATTATCCCGACACCCATCCATGCATAAACCAAACTTAGGATAAACAAAAAGAAAAATCAATTGGTTAATAATGTTAGAAATAAGTTTAGTATAGTCAGAATAGGTTAGACTAATTAATAATTAATTGGTTAATTATTAATTAATTAATTAATAATTAAGTTAGTTAATTAGAATACTAATTAAACATTAAAATTAAAAACATATATAAAACATTGAATTAAAACACGAATAAAAACTAAATTAAACCACATATAAAAAATAAAACAATATTAAAATATATAAAACAAAGTATAAAAATATATATCAAAACAAAACAAACGTAAACATTAAATATTAACAAACATAAAAAACATAAAACAAAAGTGTAAAACATTAATAAAACAAATAAAAAATAAAATAAAAGTCAAAACATATAAAAACAATACAATAAAAAATTAAAAGTCAAAACGCATATAATAAATAAATCAAAAAAGTTAAAAGGTAATAAAACAAAAAGTAAAAAAAAATTAAAACATTTATCCTAAGTTCTACCCACCTGCAACTTTACCTTCACACATCCCCAAAATCTAATCAACGGATATAAAAAATTTCGGACCCCCCGTGCTTTTCGAACTTTAATGGAGGGGGGCTTTCCGAAAAATGGTATTTGGGAGGGACACTTGTCACCTTTAGGTGATTTTGGACCCCCCCCCTACCAATACCACTTACCACCTCAGGGGGGGTCCAGAATACCATCTTTCCCCCAAAAACCGCCCTCCCCCAAAAACTCAAAACCGCCATTTTTGCCATTTTGACCAGTTGTTTTCCGGGAAGGATTCCAAGCAAAATAAAACAAATTTTGGAAAAACGAGAGAGTTCTTTCTCCGCAATGGGATGAAGAAAAAAAAACTCTCTCATTTTTTTCACAGGTGCCCCTATATGGGAGAATTGAAGCTATCTTTCAGCCTCATTTTTTGGATTTCTGGTTGTCCTGTTACAGTCTCGATTTTGCGGGAGCTGTTACGGCGAGATGGAGGTGAATTTGGAGAAACCAAAGGAGGTTTTTGTTCATAACATGCCCATATATGATAACCTCCTTCATTTTTTTCCTAGGTGTGAGAATTGAAGAGAAACATATGTCTGTGTGGACCCCTTTTTTGCAGAAATTTGGCCCATCTTTCATGGCAGACAGTTCAGGATTTTTGGGGATTTGTTGTTATTTTTGGCCAAGGCAGTTGAATTCGACTTAAAAAACTTGTTTGGGGATATATCCTATTTATTGATGTGAGTTTAATGTAAAAGGATTGATGATTGAGCTCGGGATTCATGCCCCATAGGGGATACATTGTAATTTTCTTGATGACTTTCCATAAATAAAAATTGTAGCTGGAAGATTCTTGTGTTAGACACCCTGGTGATGTTTTTCTCTAAGTAACTATTTAATTGCTTTGTTAATCCATTTGATGTTTTCCCTGATCCAATCATTGAAATAAATATTACGAACAAAACTTGTTTTTTGCACTCTGTTTCTGGTCTTTTAATGGTCTGCATGTTTTCGTCTGAAGTTGAGCATAGCAATTCTTATCTGCTCCTCTTCTTGGTGGATTTTCCCTTCTTTTCCTCTCCTCCACTTTCATTTAATTCAATTTGATCCAACAGTCTTTCTATCCTGCCCTGTGCTGACAATCTTTACATCCGAGATAGATCCATTTTCAGAAAGGTAGACCCAATGGCCCAATGAAAATTTGAGTTTCCAATCTCCCAAACACCTCAAATCTAAAAATCCAAACTTTGAACTCATTAGCTAGCCTAATATCTATTCAAACAAGTCTATATCAAATAGAGAGATCCCTCTCTGAGTCTTGGAGGGATAGATCCAATACTCAAAGTGGTTTTGATGTTGCCTCTGTGACTGCCTCCATAGCCTTGGGAAAATTATAGGGTGCTAACACAATTCACTTGGTTGACCAGGAATATCATAGTTGGGGACTATAAAAACTCTCATATGCTCCAATATTTCTCACAACATCCTTCTCAAGGATCTTAAGCCATTTCCTCCATAGGAATATGCATCAAAGGAACACAACCCATTTGTACAGGCACACAACCCATAGTTTCAACATAAACATAGCCCAATAATGGCCATCCTCAAGCACAATGTGGATAGTGCTCTTTCTAACACCCAAATCCTCACTTTCTCTCCAAAATCAGCCAACAAAAACTCCTTTCTTTTCCATTCGAATTTCCTTTTCTTCCATGCATGTTGACTCTCACTCTTCCCAAGGTTGATTGTACTCATGCCCATGCTTTCAATATCTAGGTGAGGTGACTTCCTCACCTAACCTCTTACATGAATTAATTATTGAGTGTATAAAAAGTCAAAGAAGGGTTAGATGGTAATGACACATCAACTTAGGAAAATAACATGGGTTTTCCCTTGGATCTCCCTTTAACCCCCTCTATTGTGGAATCATAGACCTCCATCATTATCATCCTTCTCATATTGCAACTAGCGATTTACTTTTATTAATTATTCATTATATGATTTGCATAGCATGGCCCTTAGCCATATTTATCAATACATGCTCTCTATCCTAATACATATAGACTCACCATCCTAAATCACATTTTCACAATTACATTATAATTTACAGGGATTAAGACTAGGGATGTTGCATCCCCTCCCCCTTATTTTTGTATTGTCCTCAATTCACATCATCAGATAGGTGTAGATACATATTACAATTCTAGGCTCATTGGCCCTCAATTGGCATATAGGTTCTTTGTCCTAATACACAAGAACCTTGGACTATATATATATATATATAATCACATTTTCACAATTACATTATAATTTACAGGGATTAAGACTAGGGATGTTACATCCCCTCCCCCTTATTTTTGTATTGTCCTCAATTCACATCATCAGATAGGTGTAGATACATATTACAATTCTAGGCTCATTGGCCCTCAATTGGCATATAGGTTCTTTGTCCTAATACACAAGAACCTTGGACTATATATATTGTCCTCACATCATCAGATAGGTGTAGATACATATTACAATTCTAGGCTCATTGGCCCTCAATTGGCATATAGGTTCTTTGTCCTAATACACAAGAACCTTGGACTATATATATATATATATATATATATATATATATATATATATATATATAGATAGATAGATAGATAGATATATATACACTCTGGCCCAAAACCATACATAATGATTTCACATTTCCTCATTCTAGCAGTAGTTCCAACCAACAATCTCTATTTCCCCTTAGTCTACCCCCTTATCTACTTTACACTCCCTCATGTTGTACCACTTCCCTCTCGGGCTTCGACATAGACCAACTAGGAAATATAAAAGATACAGCTCTAGGAATTCTAGTTGCAACATCTTTCACAATTGATTCCCACAACAATTCCAACCAACATGCTCTCATTCCCATCAACCTACACAAACCAAGGAAGTGTGCCCCTTTATATGCACCATAGTCCCTCGGGATGTACCACTTCCCTCTAGGGCTCGAGCACAAGGTCATACAATAAGTCTTTGACTTGTGGTTCCAGGATCTCCATATGTGATAATGGAATCTCCAAACCTTGAAATAGTTGCATATATGCCTCCCACATTTCATCTCCAACTTCACTTTTTTTTTTTTCTTGATATGCAACAAGTCCATTGGATGTTACTCGTTCCATGCCTTTGTCATTGAACTTAGTTTCCTTATGATTCTCTTCTTTCCAAGTGCTTGATTCATGTCTTCATTCTTCAATTGTTCCTATGCAGCCATCATGCAAACATACATGTTACATCCCTTTTCATATAAAAATGATCTTATTCACGTGATTTCTCAACTTCAAATATAGACATGTATTCAAATTAAGTTTGTAATCATAATCCAATACTTATTCATTTGGATATCACGTGTTTCAAAAATATGCCACGAGAAAGAATTCAACTCATTGACCTTTTCTTGACACACCCTCATGATTCCAGCCACCATGCCATATAAATCATTAAATTTCCTCTTCCTTGTTATACTCACCCTCTAGGATCAAGCATCCCCTTCACTGCTACATAGTCCCTTTGGTCATCCATCTTGCCAAGGATTTCACATGTAAGGAGAGCTCTAACTCATCACCAAACATCCACTAGTAGTTTGCATCCTATGGAAGTCATAAGGTTCTAGTGTTCTAATAATAGATTTCTTCTTGGTATTTCCAAGTTCAATATATAGTCATCACGAGACATCATCATAGCAATTTCGCTTATTAATATGTTTGCATGATATCATCAAATATGTTTCATCAGGAAATTCAAATTTCCCAATATGATATTCCTTCTCAAAATGTTTGGCACTCACAATAGCATGATCTTCCTTATGGGATTACACCATTTCCATATCCGAGACAACTATTCTTGCAATATTCTCAACTTTCTTTTTTTATCCAAATAGAATGTTAGTAATCATGTGAATTATCCTTTTATTGCGACATTTACAAAAACTCATGAAATGATCTCAGAAATGTATCTTACCAACAATTCAATCACTTTCCGCTATTATTCATATTAAATGGAATGAAACTATCATCCATTGCCTATGCATTATCTAGCACACCAAGATTTTCATAATGCAATTAACCTTACCAATAAATAAACCAGTGTGCCAATACCCATGGCCAAATCTACACAATGCATCCTTGCATTGAATCTGGAATACCACATATCTATGCCATGTATTCCACCATGGTTATTTGGAAGGTCTATCCAATGCCTCGATACATCATCCAAACTCTTCCCATTTACTTGTTCGATCATTTGGATACCTTCCTCTTTGACCCATACACAACACTAGGAATAAAATCCTTTAGTGTTATTTAGTGTCGACAAAGAGGTTGCAGTCCAAGCATCGGTTATATAGGATAATACAACTAAGCACTTGCATGGCGTTATAGCCCTTCCATATCCAACCACAACATTGACTCACAAAAGGATATCTCTATTGGCATTCATTGTTATAGCAATAATATGTCCCCTTACTTGACCTAGTTATGATCTCATAACCAACATAATATAATATGCAATTAAATATCATATAATTGCATTCACGCATTAACCAACATTTGTATACTTGAGGCATTTTGTCTTTACACATCAACTCAAATACTTAATTTTAAATGAGGGAATTCTTACCTTAATTCCCTTCAACATTTATGCATTATAAGAAACCAAATTGCATACATGCATGGTTGTTATCAAATTTCTTGATGCTACCTGATCAGTTGGTATTTGTAGAATCTCACAAGCTTCCTTGACCAACCTCTTGATTAACATTATTACCATCCTCATTTGTATACATATGGATGACGGTCATATGTGGTAGCAACATCATCAACATATTCCACCATGCTATAATAAATTTTCTTGGATACACAATCCATCATTAGTTATATCCAATTATCATAACTTAATTATTTCACATATATATCATCATAATATTCTTAGTCTATAATCACTCCATATTCATGCCCATTTATTCCCACATGCACTATGTATATCAATATGAATCAATAATTCAATATCATCGTGCATATTAATGCAAATGCAATTCTATATTCACTATATGCATCACACATCACTTCTAGTATGCACTTTAGTGCATATCTATTTCATCTTCTTGTGCTCCATGTAGTTGTTATTGAATCCTTCTAGATTCTTGTATCCCTGTGCACTATCAATCTACTCATCTATGCAATATTGTTCCTTGCTTTGAACCTTTTCTATCCAAGTCTCATTTGGACATTCTACATTTCTAGCCAATATGTCCTATTGGAAGTTGCTTCCACCTAGGAAATCATGCCCCAAAATTACTTTGTAAAAACCTTCCAGCACCTTGGGATGATGTACTTTATATCATTTCATCATCTTGATACTGCAATATTCTTCAATTAGCTTCACCATTCACATTATGGCATTCCTTTCCATTATCTCTAGTTTTCCATTAGCCTTTAAAATTTTTGAACACTTTTCTTCACTTCATCAAGCAATTCCCTATGAATCCTTGCTTGGCCACCCAATACCACTCTACTTCCAATGGAATGCTACATTTATCCATTGTCCCTTTTAAGTGAATAACCTTTATTACACTACCCCTTGAATTATTTGTACATGTACCATGCTTGAACCACTATGCACTATGATAACAAAAATGGCTTTCTTACTCTAAATACTTTTAGACAAAAGTGGCTAATTCCTAGATAGGAATTATTTTTCATGCATTCTTATGACTTCCCTCAAAGATGGCAACCATCCCATGAGTCACTCATCATCCTCGATTTCCTTTCTTTTCTTTTGCAACAAGATCTCCATCCATCATTTCATTTCTACCTTCATGGTGATGAATTCTTACCTTTCCTTTATGTGCCCATTAATGACATTCTTCACCTATTGGATTCATGTTTCATGTGAGGATACATGTCTCTATGTCTTTGTTGTTAGTCTCTTACTCATATACAATCATGAAGTCCTAGTATACCACATTTGTATATTTCACATTCTAGGATATAGTTGTTATCCTAAGTGTGTTTCTAGATTAATATTTGGCCTCCTCCTACCTTATCTCCTGATGAGGTGTTGATGCGAGATAAATTGAGGTGGTTTCATTATTGTATTATATATTTTCATCATTAAAATGAACACAATATGAGAGTTGAGAATATGGATTGAGGCCTTTTTCGCCAAACTTCTTGTCATGATCTTTGTTGTGTTCTGTTTCTTCAATTGGTGTCGGAGCTTAATTGGTATTAAGGGCCTGATGTCTCCATGGGATGTTTGATAGCTTCATAAAAGGTTAGAATGAAGTTAGATGATAAGGAATTCAAGCTTAAGCAAGTAATGGAAAAAAGAAAAGCTATTTGCAGTCGATTTCATCAATATTTACCTCAAGCAAATTGCTAGGTATGATTGCAATTTGCATCTTCCTTTAAAATATTTGTAAATCATTGTCAATCAATATACATGTTCAATCAAAGATACATGTTCAATTAAATTTGTAGATATGCATTTTCCTCATTTATTATGAGAGTCTGCAAACATTTATTTGAAGTAACCATGAAATTCGCTTCAAAGTGGGTTCATTTCAAATAGTATCAAAATAAGTCTTTATACTAGCATGTGGCCAAATATTATTGACTATGGCAACTAAAAACTCTCACGGCATGGCCCTAGCCCACTTTTTCTAGTAATTGGGGATTTTAGATCAGCTAAGATCTAAAATTTGGTGATATGTTCCCAGATATATCTATCTATGAAGTTCTCCTGTCATTAAAAGAATTCTTCCAGATTCACCTACCAAAAATCCTCTACTTCACATTCTAATCCAATATATAAACTAGTTGCACAAAGTAATCTCATGTTGGTTTTCCATTTCTTTGTCTTGAACTTGAGCATTCCACGTTTGTTTCAATTTTTTCCATAACAGCTCCACCGGCCAACAATTTTTATTGATTATTAGAGTGCACTATAAACCCTCCTCAAATATGTCCCATAACCCTTAATCGTTAAGGCATCCTTCAAACTAGCATGTTTGAAGGAACATGATTTGATTAAATATTTACTTCAGTGAAAAGGAGTGATAATGAAACCTATGCTTTCTCCTAGCCATAACGCATAAATTCCAATACCATTTTTTGCTTGACCTGATTCATTTTGATCAACAATTTTTCAAGTGAATTTGTGAAGCATATGCATCTCATCCTTTTTGAAACTATTGGTTACTAACAAAAAAGGGAAACCCCACAATGTATAATAAATTTACATAAACCTAAGACATACATCCAACATCTTGCAGGTTTTAGTATCCTCTCAAGAGGGGGAGGAATTATAGCCACATCAAAATCAGATAAACAATGTTGCATTTGAATAATGGAGATCCAATTATAATGCTTCCACTAAATGCATGGAAGAAGAAATCCATAGTCCCCTTCCTTCACCATTGTCTGCAATGGTTCCCAAATGATTATAAATTAAGAGAAAGCATCTGAGAAAGCATGGCACAAGATTAATTTTGATCTAGGGTTTGAAATAAAATGACACAAAATTATAGGTCATATTGATCCAGGCGGATATCAATGGCCACCCACCTATTCAAACTGGCTCAAAACAATATTCTGGCAATTTACTATTATTAGCAGTTTTTCGGTTCCTAAACTTTCAGGGTCATTTTTAGGGCCTAGATGAAGTTTTTTCGCGATCAGGCACCTCAAAAATATCTGAAGGCTCTAATTGAGCCCCAAAAATTAATCTCCTCGTCGATACCTTCCAATGAGCTATAGTGCGCCCCAAACGAAGATTGTATGCCAAATTTATGCCCCCGAGAAGTTGATACACCAAACTACCCAAAACAGGGTACACAAAATTGTTGGCTTTTCATCTTTCGGGGTTAGGGTTTAGGATTTTATTTATGTTAAAAAGGCCTTTGGAGCCTCATTGTAACAATCATGTTCTTGCGAATGAGAATATGTGTCACATCTCTTTTCAGAGATAAGTTGCCACCATTCTAGCGAGTCTTTCATTCTGTATTTCTATAGTTTTGTACATTTGGATCATTAATAGAAATTGTGTATTGTGGTATCTCTGTTTTTATGGTTATATATATGATAAATCTCTATTATATTATTGGATATCGGATATATCTCCGTACATTTATTTATTATATCTCCTCTCTCATTTCATGCTGAAAATAATATGGTTCAGTGGTATCAGAGCAGGATGCTCTTGATCATTTTTCAGTGCATGTCCTCGACAAGGTCCGAGTATATCAAGTTGGGTCTCGAGCTTGTCTCTCTTGAGGAAAATCTCTCTCACACGCCCAAGAAATCCTCCATGGAGGAAGAAAAGAAAAGTGACAAAGAAAAATATTCTATTAATATGTTGCTTGAGAAAGCTCTCATGTGACAAAGGGATGAAATAATGGAGAATTTTTCCCACATCCTTCAACAGCTACTGATAACAACAAGTGCATCTTCATCAAACGACCACTTCTGAAGCACCTCCCCTTTCAAGGTACAAGTTAATTTTGATATTCCTTTATTTGAAGGTTATATAGATGTGGATGCCCCAGAGAAATGGTTAAATCTACTAGAAGGTTATTTCTTTGTTCAAAAATTTTTCAACAAGGAAAATATCACCTTCGCACTTTTTAAGGCTCTCCCCCATGTAAAACATTGGTGGGAAACTTGTTGGGAGAAAAGTTCCATAGAGGAGTCTAGAATATATGGGGTCGATCCCACTAGGGATTTTTGTGTGGATGTGGTCAAGGAACAATATTTCCCTGTTGGTAACTATGACGGCCAATACATGAGATGGACCAAGATACGTAAAGGGAGGGGCCAAGTAGTGCTAGAGTTCACCAATACCTTCCATATTTTGCACACAAATATGGGTATCAAATATTCTGAGCAGCATTTGGTTCTGAAATACCATGGGCATATACACAGGTACATCAAAACTGAAATGGGATTTTTGGTCATCTCATAATTGGGAGATGCCTATCGATATGCTATCAAAATAGAGCAGGAATTCATGCACCATAAAAAATGGGAGTTCAGGTCTGCAAATCCGAAACAACCAAAGCATAATAAATATGAACCTAACAAACAACCTACTGAAAACCAGTCCAAGCCACATGAAAAGAAGGGTAAGGGAAAGACAAAGAATGGCATTGGAAAGTGGTGCAATTTCCATAAAATCCCCTCACACAACACTAATGAATGTCTCTCAAAATAGTCATTGGTGGCCAAGATCAAAGAGAAAGAGCCGAACCCATATTCAGAATCTAATTCAGAAAATAATGGGAGAAGACAGATCATCGACACATACCCCATTGCTATTGTTGTGACTGCAACAATTCAACCAGAAGAACCAACAGATCCTGAAGAGGGGGAGTGCCTCTTCCATTCACAGATGTGGGTGAATGGGACCCTGTTGCATTTCATTGTTGATATCATAAGCTAGAAGAACCTCATCTTAGCAAAGGTCGAAAAATAGTGGGGATTGTCGACGACACCACACCTGCAACCATACAACATCGGGTGGCTTTGCTAGGTATGAGATCTTTGTGTCAACCAACAATGTCGAATTTCATATGGAATCCAGCCCTTCAAGGATGAGGTATTATGTGATGCTTCCCCACTGGATGTCTTTGATGTTCTTTTGGGTCAACCATATATATGGAAGCGTCATGTTATTTATGAGTCTTGACCCCGTAGTGTCATTTTTACTTTAGGGGGTCAGTTCTACAAGATACCAGAGGTAGTTCCAACTATTGTCCCACATAAACAGTGCCACAAGTATCTCATACTACAAAATCTTCTTCACAATCTATTCAAAAGGTGAACATAAGGACACTACAACCACTACAGCCTCAGTCCAAGCACCTTCTATCCAGTAGAAAAAAGTCAACAAGATTGAAGAAAAGCGTAAATATTCCTTCTACACACAATCATCTCATGTAGCCAGACTGGTTAAAAATGTCCAACCCTTCCAACATCAATTTATCAACAACCTTCCACAAGCCAAGCATCACAACTTCTCCAGTAAGGCAAGCAACTCACCAAGGTTCAGATTCAACAAATGCTTCCCCCTCTCCCATGGAAAATCAACACAATGGATACCATTGTTTCCTAAGGAGGGAGGATTTATCTAGGTGGATATCGGTGGCCACCTACCTATTCCAACTGGCTCAAAATAGTCTTATGGCAATTTACTATTTTTAGCAGTTTTTCGGTTCCTAAACTTTTGGGGCCATTTTGAGGGCCTAAATGATTTTTTTCATGCTTTGGCACCTCAATGATATTCAAAGGCTTTTATTGAGCCCCCAAAATGAATCTCCTAATCGATACCTTTCCAATGAGCTATCATGTTCCCCAAACATAGATCGTATGCCAAAGTTACGCCCCCGGGAAGTTGATACACCAAACTACCCAAAACAGAGTCCACAAAATTGTTGGCTTTTCATCTTTGGGGTTAGGGTTTTGGATTTTATTTATGTTAAAAAGGCCTTTGGATCCCCAGTGTAACAATCATGTTCTCGCAAATGAGCATATTCATCACATCTCTTTTCAAAGATAAGCTGCCACCATTCTAGTGAGTCTTTCACTCTGTATTTCTACAGTTTTTTACATTTCGCTCATTAATAAAAATTGTGTATTACTGTATCTCTGTGTTTAAGGTTATATATCTGATAAATATCTATTATATTATTGGATATCTGATATATCTTTGTACATTTCTTTATTATATTTATGCTCTCATTTCGTGCCGAAATAATCCAGATCACATATGATCGAGTTCCGTAATCTCATTGAATTCCTACCATGAGTAGCTCCAATGTATACCAACAAATTGTTCCACTATTTCCTCAAACAATTGCACATATTCATAGATATACGTCCAAGTATCAACAAATAAAATCCTTGTAGTTGGATTCACGGGTTCTCGTTTTGTGCAGAGCTCTTCTGGTCGACCGTAAAGTGAGTAGACCAACTCTCACTCTATCATGTTCCCAAGCGATCAACATGCGTCTATCCATGTATCCAAAAATACCCATGCAGTGTGTTAACATGAAGTCTTATCAAAGAGGAGGATCCTCTTCCCTGTACACAACCGGAAATAGAAAATGGTCAGAGAAGACAAATCAATAGCCAAGGCACACACTCATGGAGAGGAAAAAACTAATCAATTCATGAAAGGAATGTAACGAGGAATTTTTTCATTCTCTTCTAATATTATATATCCCACATGGGAAATGTTTACAAAATAATCATCTCTTTATATTGAAATTGATCCCTTCTTTTAATGTTTAAAAGTATACAATTTGAAGTATGCTCTGCTCGTCAGTGAATTTGGGGTTGTGATAAACCTCCTTTGAAAGGAAAATCATATATAATATTTGGTAAAATGTGCTTGAAACATTGTACAATATGCTTGATACCTTTGTAAAAGAAGAAAAAGGGGGGTTGGAAGGAACTTAGCTAAAATCTTCTATTATTTGTAAAAAATATTTGTGTATGGTTGAACACTTTGTACAAGGGCTTGGAATCTGAAAATGTGTTGTAAAAGGTAGTTTTGTATGGTTGAACACTTTGTAGAAGGGATTGGATGATCCAGGTGGATATCGGTGGTCACCCACCTATTCCACTAGTTCAAAATACAGTTTCCCACCTTGGCAGGTTTTCTACAGGTTTTTGGGTCCTAAACTTCTAGGGTCATTTTGAGGCCCTAAACGATTTTTTTTTTACATTTGGGGGAACATGAGAATATAGTTTGGGCCTAGTCTAAATGTGTTCGTCTCAGATAGACCTTTCTAATGAGATATCGTGCACCCCAAAGGAGATCGTATGCAAAATTTAGGCCCTCGTGAAGTTGATGTATCAACTACCCCCATCGGGGCCCGCAAACCTTTTGGTGTTTCATCTTCCGGGGTTATGGTTTTGGATTTTATTTGTGTTAAAAAGGCCTTTGGAGCCTCATTGTAAACATCAACATCATATTCCTGTGAATGAGCATATCCATCACATCTCTTTTCAAAGATAAGTTTCCACCATTCTAGCAAGTTCATTCACTCTGTATTTTTACAATTTTTGTACATTTCCCTCATTAATAGAAATTGTATATTATTGTATCTCTATGTTTATTGCAATATTTTTGTGTATTTCATTGTTATATATCCACCTTCATTCCATTCTCAAAATAATATGGATCAGTGGTATCAGAGCAGGCCGCTCCTTGTCATTTCGTAGTGCATGTCCCCGATGAGGTTAGGGTATACAGAGTTGGGTCTCAAGATAGTTTCTCTTGAGGAAAACCACTCTCACCATCCCCACCATCTTCCCATGGCAGAAAAAAAGAGAGATGAGTGAGCATGAGATTCTATTCAATTGTTTCTCGATGAATCCCTCATGCGATAGAGGGATGAAATGATGGATAATTTTTCCCAAACCCTTTGACGACTACAAACAACAACAGAGTGTATTCATGAAGAAAACACTTTGGAAGTGATTCCCCTTTCAAGGTACAATTTAATTTTGATATTCCCATGTTTGAAGGTCAGATAGATGCAGATGCTTTGGAAAAGTGGTTAAATTTGCTAGAAGGTTATTTCTCCGTCCACAATTTTTACGTAGACAAAATATCACCTTTTCACTCCTTAAGACTATTCCCCATGTCTAATATTGGTGGGAAACTTACTATGAGCAAAATTCCATAGATTCGGGAATGTTTGAGGCGTGACCCACTTGGTATTTTTTTATGGATACAGTAAACAATATTACCTTGTTGGGAACTATGATGACCAGTACTTGAGATGGACCACACTATGTCAATATTAGAGGGGCCAAACAGGGTTAGAGTTCACAAATACCTTTTGTACCTTGAGCACTAAGTTGGGTATCAAAGACTCCAAGTGGCATCTGATTCTAAAATATCATGGGGCTCTACACAGATACATCCAAACTAAAATGGAGTTTCTATACATGTCATCACTAGGAGTCGCTTATCAATACACTGTCAAAATTGAACATAATTTTAAGAAGTAGAACAAGTGGGAGTTCGGGTCTACAAATATGCAACAACCAAAGTATGGTAAAGGTGTCCCTAACTCACAAAACATCCAACCTCAAGACAACCATTCTAAGCTGCAGGAAAAGAAGGGTAACGAGAATATGAAGAAGGATACTGGGAAGTAGTGCAACTTCCACAAAATCCCTTGGCATAAGACCAATGCATGTCACTTGAAATAGTCATTGGTGGTAGAGCTCAAATAAACAGATTCGAGCCCCGACTCAGACCCTAATTTAGAAAAAAAATGAAAGGAGATAGATCATTGATGAATAAACTACTGCTACCATCACGACCAAAACAATCCAACCAGAAGAACCATAGGATCCTGAGGAGGGGGAGCACCTCTTCCATTCATAGATGTGGGTGAAGGGAACCCCACTGCATTTCATTGTTGATAGTGGAAGCCAACAAAACCTCATCTCAACATATATCATCAAGCAGTTGAGATTGTCGACAACACCACACCCACAACCATACAACATCCAGTGGCTTTTCCAGGGACGAGATATTCGTGTCAGTCAATAATGTCGCATGTCCCACATCATCAATCCCTTCAAGGATGAGGTACCATGTGATGTTTCCCCACTGGAAGTCTGTGATGTTCTTTTAGGCCAACCTTATATGTGTAAGCATCATGATATTTATGATTCTCGACCCTGTAGTGTCATTGTTACTCTGGGGAGTCAGCTCTATAGGGTACCAGAGGTAGTTCCTATTACTGTCCCTCCAAAACAATGTTTTAAAGTAGTCTCTCATACGATTTTTTTTATCTTATTCACGATCAGATCAGAAGGAAAACAAAAGTACACTCCAACCATTGCATCCTTGTCCCAATACCTTTCTATCCAGTAGAAGCAGATTGACAAGATTGTAGAAGAGAACAAAGATATTATTACTGCACCTACGGGGGTTCCTCCACACTGCCCAGTCAAGGAAATTTATAACAGATCCCTTCATAATATTCCTACTACTTCTTCACTGACAGAGTCCTCACACACTTAGACATATCATGGAGCTAAATTGGTTGAATGTATCCAACCCCTCTAGCAACTGATTCATGACAACCTTCAATAATCCAAGCCAAACAACTTCTTCAACAAGGAAAGAAACTCACTAAGGTTAAGATTCAGTAAATGCTTCCCTGTGAACTTGACACAATGAATACCATTTCTTTATAAGGGGGAAGGAATGATCCAGGTGGATATCAATGACCACCCACCTATTCCACTAGCTCGAAATATAGTTTCCCACCTTGGCAGTTTTTCTACAGTTTTTTGGGTCCCAAACTTTTGGGACCGTTTTGAGGGCCCTAAACGACATTTTTTTGATGTTTGGTGGCCCAAAAAACTCTATATTCGGCCTATTCATAATGTGTTCCTCTCGGCCAGACCTTTCCAATGAGATATTGTGCACCCCAAATGAAGATCATATGTAAAATTTACGCCCTAAAGAAGTTGACGTATCAACTACCCCCATCGACGCCCACAAACCCTTTTGGCATCTCATATTCCAGGGTTAGGGTTTTAAATTTTATTTATGTTAAAATTCCTTTGGAGCCTCAATGTAAGCATCAACATCATCTTCCTGCGAGTGAGCGTAGCCGTCGCATGTCTTTTCAGAGATAAGTTGCCACCACTCTAGCGAATTCATTCACTCTGTATTTTTACAGTGTCTGTACATTTCTCTCATTAATATAAATTGTGTATTATTGTATCTTTGTGTTTCTTGCAATATTTTCGTGTATTTCATTGTTATATATCTTCCTTAATTTCATTCTCAAAATAATCTGGATCATTGGACATTGAAAATGTAAAAGGATGGGAAGATCAAAGTCTTGTTGAAAGGATACAAAGAATAGATTAAAACACATTTTCTCTTAAGTGAAAATGGTTAGTTGTATCAAGATCAATAAAAATATCATTTTTTTGTAGTAGTTGTGTCCTAGACTACCCTGAAATGGAATAAGGTTGTTTAAGGACGTTTATCCTTGTGTATGTTGGTGAATGGTTTTCATGATTGATCTTCTTTTCTGTGTCTAGTTGTGACACTTAAAAAACAATTGTAATTTCTTATACAACCATACACACATGGACTACGATGTAAGATCACACAATTAATGCAATTCAAGAACACACAATCAAAGTACAAGAAACCATGCAACTTCCACACATATTCAAGATATCAATCACATCAACATTAAAAAATTATTCTACATTAGTCACTGAAAGCAATGGGCATGAAGCATTATTAAAGAATTCAAGATCATTTTTCTTGCAATAGTTTCTTTGAAAGTGTCAATATCAAAAGCATGTTGAAATGTGATTTTTGGGTGCATTATTGGTTGAGCTTGACACCGTAGAGT
The DNA here is from genome assembly GCA_010110895.2 of Picea sitchensis. Taxonomy (NCBI): domain Eukaryota; kingdom Viridiplantae; phylum Streptophyta; class Pinopsida; order Pinales; family Pinaceae; genus Picea; species Picea sitchensis. The sequence goes on from SNQJ01S0001740.1 coordinate 681,910, forward strand.
CATTGTAATTTTAAGTTGAAATTGATAAGTTTGAGTGGTTGAAACTCAAATGGAATTGTAAAATCACAAGTTTTGGTGCATTTTTGGTTGTATATGACACCCTCAGCTTGTTGAAACAAAATAAAGTGAGCGAGTTTGAGTGAACAAATTCAAGCGATCAAGTTCAACAATACAAGTGAGCATGAAAAAGGTACAAGAAAATGAGTTTAGGCAAGTAAGGCAAGTGAGTGTAATGTTCCCAAGCCAACATGCCATAAACATCAAGGTTTTGGTGTCTTTTTAAACTTTTACTGGTTGTGGTATTTCATCAAACACTTTGCTGATTTACTTGTTTGTATATGTTTACTTGCAGGTTGGCCTCTTGATTTCATCCTTAGGGTTTTACTGATGATTTTTATGTGTGTTGCAACAATAAACAAGAGACACTGTAATGGAACATACCTCAACCATATGCAAGATCAACAATATGATAGAAAATCCAAAACACCTCAGATATGATTTATTCATAAATAGATGAACATGATACAATGAAGATGTCGATATGGAATGCTCAACAGATGGATCCAATAACATAATAGGAGCTGCTACAAAATGCTCCAAGAAGATACTTTAAGCCTCCAAAGGCTGAATACACCATGAATACCAATACAAGAAAGATCTGGGCCATAGGAAGTGTCAACCCCCAGGCTGGAAGATGCCATGCCCTGCTGGATCACTGAATAACCTCAATAATTCAACCCTACTGTCAAAGACATCCAAATGCTCCGCTGAAGATGCCTAAATATAGATCGGGATGAGTAGAATCCCCTCCTGAAATATCAGATCAAAATACCAAGGGAAAATCCTCCAAATGTTGAATCCTCCAATGGAGTTGCGCCCTCCTAAAACTGTCAAACCCTACAATTCGGCCCTGATGAAGGAGGGCTCCAAATTCCATGAAACTTACTAGAAAGATAGATCGGTACACTGCAAGTCACTAGGTAAAGTATTAGGTTTAGATATGAATTATAACCCCTCCAAAATGAATAGATTTGAATCTCCAAAATGCTCTCCTTCTCTCCAATTCGTCCAATGCATCCCATAAATAAACTGGCTCATGAAACACCTCTGGAATGCACTAGATCTAATGGCCAAGACCCTACAATGAAAACCCAGGTGCTAGAATCTGCTGAAGCCCTTCCAATCCCTTGGAACGAACCTCCCTCAAAGTGTGGTGCACCCCCCTTGCTGGAAACCCCCAATGGTGCGCCCTCCTTCTCTTCCTGTACCTGTGGTTGGTGTAGAACCCTCCTGTAGTGAGTAGATCTGAAACAGAATGGTGTGGGAGAGTATTGCATCTCCAAGACCAATCTTGGGACAAGTTGGGTGGAATCTTTCACCACTGAATCATCCTCTAGGGTTTGTTAAGTCAAAATCCTCAAAACCCCCAAGGTATGGGCTCTCTAGCTAGAAGCCAAATATCAAAATGATAAACATACATGAATGAATGAGAGAATAGAGGCCCTTGCCTCTTCTTTATACTTCCTTCTCAGCTTGTCCCTCCAAAGTGACTTTTACTTTATTAATTAAATCACTTTAATTAATTAATTAACCTTTTTACCTCTGAAAAGAACCTTATCTATCCTTGTGGCTTCCCTGGCCACTGAAAGTCACTTCTCACCATCCTATCCTGTAGTGTTTCTCCTCTCAATTCCAATGAGATATTACACTGAGAGGTTCCTCCAAGTATTTTTCCCAAAATGACATCTTAAGTGAATTTAATTGACTTATAGCTCAAAATACTCCAAAACATGGAAATCATCGGAATGCAATGGAACCAAAGCCAATCTGTGCGAAATGGATCATAATGATGAAATAGGATGAGTGATGCAAGCTGGACCCCAAAATATCCCTCAATAACTCATGTACTCGCTATAATCTCCAACTGGATACTCTGGTCACCATAACCCTCTGTAATGTAATGATGTCCCGAAGTGGGGACATTATAGTCTTCCCTACTAGAATGTTGCTTGTCCTCAAGCAATAACCAAATCCCTCCAAGTATAATACCAGGATCCCAAGTCCACCTGTGGGACACATAGTAGACCCCATCCAAAGATGAACTATCATGCACTCTGGCCCCTGGGTCCCATAATAAGACATGAGCTGCAATCCCCTAGGAAGTATAATCTTAAAATATATCAACACCATGAGACTCTTGTACATGACACATGGCCTCATCCCGGAATGAGTCCACCCTCCAAGATACTGCCAAGATCAACACTACCTCCATCAACTGCAAATGTTGATGCCATAATGAGGTACTACAAGACCTCTGTGAGACACCCTCAAGTGATGTGCTCTCCTCAACACTGAAACTCAATGGAAAGTTAGAACAACATTCCTCGGCAAAGGTCCACTTGCCCCTATCAGTCGGTGAAATTCTCAACCCTGTAATCCTTGGGTCCCATGCTAATCTCTGTCGAAGGTCACCATGATGGCACTACACTATGCTGACCATGCCTATCTGCAACCTATATATATACTAGATCCTCAAGCTGAAATACCTATGGCAATTGGACCTGTTGTCCAAAAGCTGCATCTGCAAAAATATCTCTGTGGAAGTAATACCTACCCAACCATCTCCATGCTCAATCATGATGATCAAGAGTGACAAGATGCCTCGCTCCATAGGAAAATTCCCTACAGGCCCACTCCAAACCAACTCATGCTGGAGTATGTGGCTCTCTGACACAGCTTAGGTCATCGTGTAGTGAAACATCCTGCTAACTAACTGAACTCCCAGATCCCATGGAAAACTTTGAAGTTTATCACTTCCAATCTCCTCTAACTAATCTTGTGTGAGACTGATCACTGTCAGAATCCCTCTGTGCTCATCTGCTATCACCTGGCCTATGATGCTCACCATCACGCACCAAGTCTCAACTGGCTACCTATGACGATCCACCTCTATCATGTTGGATGTTGTAAAGATACTCATGTCAAGTGGTCTTAGCCTAACCACTCCCCATGTCCTCATCCACTATTTATCTCTCTCAATGTTGTTGTCTATGATAAAAGTGTCAGGAAAGGCTAACAGAAACATCTACAACCGACTGTAGGATTGGAAGACATCACATGCTTTGGTCAATCCCAAGGATTTTACCAGAATTTCGTCCATCAGTATCCATGATGAATACTTGTTTGTAGTCATCATCAAATCCCAACCATCCAATACAATCGAAAGTAACTCCTCCAACTGCTAGTCAAACAACCTCCATCCTTTGTGTTCCATGCAACTGCTGATACAGTGAAGGTGCTCTCTCATAACCATGTGTTGCTGCAAAGGAGTGAAATCTGCATGCTCCCCTAAGTGTGTCTCCTCCCTACAATCCAATATATCCATTTGAATTTGATTTCATGTCTCTGCATGTCTCTATAAACTATCACTCATCACGGCATGCCCCTGCATACTCATGTCATCTCCTGTATACTTCTGCTGCATCATAGATCCTGGGCATACTACTGGATCAACCTCTACTAGAAGGTCAACCACTCTCGAGACACAAATGGAGGTGTCCTCCATCAACTGGTTCCCCTCTGCTAGACCACCAACATCCTCTGGCAATGTGACTGATAGATGTATCTGAGTATCCACAAAGATAGATGAAGTGGATCTATGACAAATCTCCTCAGGAGGCTCCTTTGATTTGGACTCTGATTCTTGAAGGGATGTATGTGTGTCGCTCAAGAATCCTTGAGTGCTCTCCAAATCCTGAGTGAGTCTGTCCAACTCTGACTCCTGCTCCCTTAGAACCTCATGGTACATCACACCAATCCTCAACAGGTAGTCCCTGTCTATCAACAACTATTGGTAGTCGACCCACATCACAGACACTCTCTCCCTGAGAATATGAAAGTCATCCATGGAAAATCCCTCATCTGAACTACCATGTGCCACTGATGTCCTCCAACAGTAATCGACCATCAATGCATGCATGTCATCAATGATCCCGGTGGCTGCCATGATCATATCCTCACTGAATCTCAATTGTCCTATCAAGTAGTGTGACTCCTGATCATAGTCATGCTAACGTGCCACCTCATATCCCTCACTACTAGTGTCAACCCTAGAATTCCCAACAACACTTTCTGCAAAATATGAAACATTGAACTGATCCTTGTCTACGGTGCTACTGGGTCCTCCTATATGTGACTACATAACATCCCCAACTACTAGCTCTCTTTGAATCATACTGTAACTGATGTGAGCAGTTGTATCCTCCTATGCACTCACCCTACTACTATCATCTACGCCTGGATCCCATATAGATGTGTCCAGGCACGTGTTATGGTCATCCTGACTAATAAAGAGTGCATCCTCGTCAATGTAGGCCAATTCTAGAAGTAAGTGCCCCATCAACCTGTCATTATCCACAATCTGCTCAACTAATGGAGTCTCCAAAAGCTGTGACTCCATCTCCTCATGCTGATTTGTATGTGTAAGGTCAACTGTTTGTAAGTCCTGTATCTCATCCTGGATCTATGGATCCATGTGTCTCTGGTGTGTATCTCTCACGTACGGCTCCTCCATCATATTTGACATGCCACTGCTATCCTCATGTGATGTGGCATTCATAGGTGTCTGGAACGATGACATATGTGTCATGGTCACCATAGGGTACTCGTCATCTATAGGTGCTAGCACGTGTAAATCCTCACTAATGTCACCACTCTGTTGAGGTGTAAGGTCGTCAATGGTATGTTATATGTCTACTGAGACACTGGTGCTACCGTCCTGTCCACCCGACTGTCCCTCCAATGTGCAAGGGTCACTATCCTCCTCAAGGGCACAAGAATCACTAGCCTTTGTGAAAAAGTCACTATCATCATCAGATTTCTCCAAATAAGCATCTATCGCTCCATCCTCACATACCTCATCATCACTGTCACAGTGCACCTCAATAATATGCTTCTTACCCTTACCTGTACACCTATGTTCTGGTTCCCAAGGTACCTTGCAACTATAGCAAAGTTGCGTGCTCCTAATGGGTGTGGGGTTACTCTGTGCTTCTTTCCATCTAGCTGTTGTGGCCATGTATTCCTCTGTCTGCTTGACCTGGAATGTAATCTCCTTTGTGATCCACCTAGGATATTTCATGGATAAATACTGTTGGAATGTTACTTGAGCCCTAGTTCTCTCACTAAGGTCATAGTAATATTCCCATCTACTATGTACAATCTCTCTAGAAAAATCCTCAATATCCATCTCCTCTTATGGAAGACCCCTCTATGGATATGCATGCATGTGCTAATTCCCACTGGCTGGCAGGAATATAAGCTCTGATACCACTGTAATGTTCCGAAGCCAATATGACAGGAACATCACGGTTTTGGGTGTATTTTTAAACTTTTTCTGGTTGTGGCATTTCGTCAAACACTTTGCTTATTATTTTCTCTTAGGTTGCGCTAGGATTATAGTGATGAGTTTTAATGTGTGTTTTAAACAATAATCAACATAGATATAGTAATGGAACATAGCTCAACCATATGCAAGACCAACAATATAGTAGACAACCCAAAAATGCCTTAGATTTGATCTTATTCATAATAGTAAGAGGACCTGATACAATGAAAATGTTGATCTGGAATGCTCAACAGATGGATCCAATAACATAATAGGAGTTGCTACAAAAATCTCCAAGAAGATGCTATAAGCCTCCAAAGGCTGGATACATGATGAAAATTGAATACAAGTAGATATATAGGCCGTATGCAATACCAAACCCCCAACTGGAAAAGCCATGCTCTAGTAGAAGACTGAAACCATCAATAATTTGGCCCAGCTGAAGAAGCCCCCAAATGAGTCCAATGAAGATGCCAAACTGTAGATTGGGATTTGTAGAGTCCCCTCCTAAAAACTAAAACCAAAATACCAAGGAATGCTCCTCCAAATGTTGAATTCTCAAGTGGAGTTGTGCCCTCCTAAAAACTGTCAAACCCTACAATTTCATCCTTGGTGAAGGAGGCCTCCAAATGCCCTGAAACTCACTAGAAAGGTATATCGAGACACTGCAAGTCACTAGGTAAAGTCCCAGGGTCATATCTGAAGTATAATCCCTCCAAACTGAATAGATTTGAATCTCCAAAATGCTCTCCTTCTCTCCAATTCGTCCAATGCATCCAATAAATCAACTGGCTCATGAAACTCCTCCGGAATGTACTAGTTCTAATGGCCAAGACTCTGCAATAAAAACCCAGGTGCTAGAATCTTTCGAATCCCTTCCAATCCCTTGGAACGAACCTCCCTCAAAGTGTGGTGCGCCCCCCTTGCTGGAAACCCCCAATGGTGCGCCCTTCTTCTCTTCATGTGCCTGTGGCTGGTGTAGAACCCTCCTACACTGAGTAGATCTGAACTAGAATGGTGTGGGAGAGTATTGCATCTCCAATACCAAGCTTGGGACAAGCTAGGTGGAATATTTCACCATGAAATCGTCCTCTAGGGTTTGTTAAGTCAAAACCCTCAAAACCCCCAAGGTATGGGCTCTCTAGTTAGAAGCCAAATATCAAAATGATAAACATACATGAATGAATTAGAGAATAGAGTCCCTTACCTCTTCTTTATACTTCCTGCTCACCTTGTCCCTCCAAAGTGACTTTTACTTTATTAATTATTAATTAATTAATTAATTAATTAAATCACTTTAATTAATTAATTAACCTTTTTACCTCTGAAAAGTGCCTTATCTCTCCTTGTGGCTTCCCTGGCCACTGAAAGTCACTTCTCACCATCCTATCCTGTAGTGTTTCTCCTCCCAATTCCAATGAGCTATTATGCTGAGAGGTTCCTCCAAGTATTGTGCCCAAAATGACCTCTTCAGTGAATTTAATTAACTTATAGCTCAAAATACTCAAAATCATGGAAATCGTCGGAATGCAACGAAACCAAAGCCAATATGTGCAGAATGGATCATAAGGATGAAATAGTATGAGAAATGCAAGTTGGACCCCAAAATATCTCTCAATATCTCTTGTACTCGCTAAAATCTCCAATTGGCTACTCTGGTCACCATAACCCTCTGCAATGTAATGATGTCCCAAAGTGGGGACATTACAGTGAGCGTGAGAAACAAGTACAAGTGAGCATAAAGTGGTAGTATGCAAAAGAGTTCAAGCGATCAAGTAAAGTGAGTGAGTTACAAGAAGACATCATTCAGATGGAGCAAAGTCTTGAATTATTAGAGTTTTTGAACACTCTAATAAACATTGTTTAAGATAATACAATAATACTTCACAAAGATACTTTGAAATCAATGCTAACTTGTTTGAAAGTGATGAAATCTAAAGTTATACTTCTTCAAGAACAATCCCAACTACCGAATGATGAGTTGATAGATCTCAAAGTTCAGCAGTCAGTGAAGCGTTTTGAACTAGTCCTTGTCCAGAACAACCCTTGTTTTGATGACGATGACAAAAAAAATATGGATCAACATTCAATGCAAGAGAAAATCAGTGAGTCAGCTTCAAATACAAGTGCAGATGAAGATGAAGTTGTCCAAGTTCAGTATGACCAAGTTCATCTTTCTCTTTCCAATCCAATCATTAGACCTTGGGAAGAAATAAGGAACAATAAGCATATAACATAACTTGGATATGACAATGAATTTACTTTTCAAATTCCCAATTATTCCATACCAATCCAGTTCTAAAGTGTTGGATTCCTTTAAGAATATTCGACTTCACTTGTTCCAATTTACCATCAAAAAGATAAATCCCAACATTGCAATCGAGTTGGTCACATGGAGAATCAATGTTTTGATCTCCATCCTTGTCATAATTGTGGCAAGTCAAATCATTCATCGAATAGATGTTAGACATTGAAGAAACCTGCAAGACTAAAGATTCATTATGAGTGGATCAATTCTTGGCAGTGGTCATCAATATCCAAGCGATTATTTCAGTATTACCGAATAATTGTATCTCAAGTAAAGATGCAGCTTGTAGCTGACAGTGAAACTCTCTTGCACCTTAAGGGGGGGATTTGAAAAATCAAGTGAATATGGTTTGTAAAACCACTCGTGGTCTCTCCTTTCATCCGAAAAAGGGGGAATTGATGATGGAATTGAAGATGATTGTCAGACTGAAAGTTTCGACAACAACAAAATCAAATTTTCCAGATGGGAAACTGCAATCTATAGATGTCATACTTTGGAAGATTTATGGTTCAATGACTTGCAATTGAATCATAGATGTGGATGTTGATTTTGATAGAAATGATGTGGATATTTTTTTCACCTCGATAGTCATTTGACTTAGTAGAGGACAACTAGATCCTTCTGCATTGCAGCTTGGCATTTGATTGAGTTGTTAGGAATTTCCAGGGATGTGTCACACTTGTAGCTAATTCACTTCTATTGATTTTATCTCATCATATTGGAGTTCATATCAGTGAACAAATTATAGGGATTCTGGCTCACATGATTACACAATGATATTTTCCAGAGTTTTTAGCATCCATATTTGACATTTTTTAGGCAGTTCTTCATTGAGGCTCAGCTCAGGAGTTTTAACATGAAGACTTGGAGATGATACCAATTTATGTTGCATTGTAGGTATTATTGTTTGGACTTATGATTTGGGGGGGGGGGAGAGGGTATGTTTTCCTCTTACTCGTATACAATCATGAAGTCCTAATATACCATCTTTGTGTATTTCACATTCTAGGATATAGTTGTTATCCTAAGTGTGTTTCTAGATTTCTATTTTTCCTCCTCCTACCTTATCTCTCGATGAGGTGTCGATGTGAGATAAATTGAGTCGGCTTCATTATTTTATTATGTATTTGTATCATTAAAATTAATACAATATGAGAGTTGAGAATATGGCTTGAGGCTCTTTCTGCAAAACTTCTTGCCTTGATATTTCTTGTGTTCTATTTCTTCATTTGTAAGTCATTCAACCTATGTAATATTTGAATACTCAACTGAATCTACTCTCCCTAATTCCTTTACCAACTTTTCATTACATTCCCTATAGATATGCAATTCCCTTTGAAATCCATTTATTGCCTCATCTAACTCTATAAGATATTCCCTACTTCCATGTCCATTGGACCCTAGAATTATAATCTGCAATAGACCCACACAATCTTCATTTATATCATCTAATATTCTTATTAGCAATACCTTGATACAACACTCTCTGCTTGAGTTTTCCCTTGCTTATCGACAATACCATGTTATTAAAGTTTAACCTCTTTTTCCATCACCATTTTGTTTCACTTCCAAATGTTCCTCACCACCTCTACACACATTCCATCATGAGAATCAACACTCTTTCTAAACCAATACTCACCTTTGGCAAGTACCTCTAATATATGAATTTTTTTTTCCAAAATTGACATTATTTGGAAGATCTTCATTTTGAACAATTGCATGGTTCACAATGTCCAATTTCCCTTTTTCTTGCAGCTTTATAAAAAACTAGATGCTTCCTCAAAGAACTTAATTCTTTTGTCATGTTTTCCTCTGGATTACCTTTCCAATGGTTGTACTCATTCCTTATTTTGACTTCTGATATGAAAGTTATGGCTCTTTGAAATCAAGATTTTCACCCCTTTTTGCACATGCTTCACTGGTACAATAAATCTAAAAGACCGTCTTCTGCCTCTTATAGAAAGAAATAAGGTTAGAAACAGAACAAAATTTGTATAAGTTGAAGATAGAATTTAGGTTTGTGAAAAACAACAAATTTCATATTTGGAAATGGATGCTCCAGTCGAATTCCGTATAAAATTGGAATTAACAAGTTTGCGCTTTTCCATTTTCTCCACTTAGAATTTTTAGCCAGAACTAGCTATCTCCCAAATTGAGTGAAATTGGAAAAAACGTCCTCGAGACTAAGTTGTTTGGATTGACGTGTAGGTAAAATTTTGACTAAATAAGTTTTTCTTGGATTGGTGATTTGGCGTCCCTTTTCCTCCTTCGAAGATTTCAAAAATCCCCAAAATGCACCCAGGAATAGTGGATTCTTTCTTGTTTGAGTATCCCCACACCAACCCCTTTTGAATTTTTCTAGGATCCCAAATGGGTATCTTCATGCTTACCTTTTAGACTCCCTATAAAACAATTCACCTTCATCTGGGCGTCGGTTACTGAGCACGACCCAAATCTTTAAAAACCATTAATTCACATTTTAAAGAAAATTTAAGAAGAATTTGCTAGTGACCCTCACTGGAATTCTTGTATCCCTCGACACTATGGACACATCCCTTAAATTTCATCTGATTCTGAGTTGAAACTCTCTTATTATGGCCAAAACAAGTTTTTGGCTCCATACTTTTTGTGTGTAAATTGTCTATTTTTTATGACATGGAAATTTGGTCGACATGGCATGGCACGTGTTTGTTGATATCCATGTGTCATCCCCTAATTCATCCATGTCATCATCCTCGTTTCCCATCATCAACAATCGACTTATTTCTTCATATATAATTGACAAAAATGTATAAATTTACTTTTCATAGGATTTCTCTGAACTTCGATCACTCCATCGATGATCGATGATTTCCTTCATCGACGAATGGAGAAAAGGTATAAAGTTACTTTTCAGAGAATTCCATCGAATTCTAATTGCTCCATCAACGATCAATGGTTAGCGAAAAGGTCACTACTTCATAAGATTTCATTGAACCCTCGAAAACTCCATTGGCAATCAATGGAAATCCTTTCACATTGTCGAACTCGTTTAACTTAGAAAATTTTTACCAACCCCACAATGGATTTATATCGTTGATCTCAATATCAAAAGAGATCTCATTCATTTATTCTCCAACCCTTGTCAAACTTTGTCAAACTTGTAGATGGATCTCGACCACCAATCTCCTAAACTTCTCCAAACTTCAAAGATTAATCTCGACCATCAATCTATTAAACTTCACCAAACTCCAAAGATGAATCACAATCATGAATCTATTAAAATTTTCCAAACTCTAAAGATGAATCTCAATCATCGATTTTTTCCACTTTTCTCCATCGACGATTGATGATTTCCTTCTAAATTTCATTTGGACTTCACCAAACTCAAAAAAATCCATTGGTGATTGGTGATTTTCTTCTAATTTTTGTTCGGACTTATTAGAAACTCTTCAAACTCCGAAAAATTAGAAGTTTTTTACTAAAACTAGGATGAATCTAGGTCGTTGATCTCAAAATTAGATGCAATCTCGACCATTGATTCATCAATTCTATGCCATGACGCTTGCCTTCCGCCACCATGGTGCTGCCAACGTGGACCCTATTAGTCCATGTCACGGTTAAGGTCCACATCATCACATGTAGGGAATTTTTCAAAAATCCCAAAAATTATAATTTTTTAAAAGTTTATATTTTTTCAAAACAAATATTTTTCGGTTGAAAACATTCTTTTCTTTTTTGGCCACCATGGGAGCTTTGAAATTAGTTTCCATGGCTTAAAACAACCCTGCAATTATTAATTCAACATTCCTTTTCCAAATTACGTGTAGGTTTCACCTATAATTTGGGAATTTCACTCTGAAATTCACCATTCTTCCCAAATTTGACACATACTAAAATTTTGCAAAAATGAATTTTCTGAAACCGCACTGATCTTTAGCCCATATGGGTTCAATTTTGAACCATTATCTCTAAGACCACTTGTTAAATACCCATCCTACTAAATACAAAATTACTAATTCCCCAATGCAAATAAATTTAAATTTAACATAGGGAAGCATGCCCATCAAGTTTCACATGAATATACAACATATTATAAAAAAAAATGAATGTATGCATACCCAACAAACATAATATCATTCAAATTAACATTTACACAATGCAATAAACATAGATGAATACAAAACAATACTTTTTTGTTTAAAGATGAACGAACTAGTTGTGTACAATGGACATTCCTCCCAGCCATAGGATTGTTGTTCCAAATAATAACCGCAAGCCATCCCTGATATGAGGCTATGAGTCTATAATGAAGTTTGTCCCTCTTGGATGTCCACTCACCACATTCAGCATCCCAAAACCCAAGTTCTACTCCAACAACAGTTCCAATCCACCATCTCTCTTCCCACCAACTCACACAACCCAAGGAATTGGATTCCCCTTCTCTTCCATGTAGTCCATCTGGCCTTCCCACTTCCCTCTAGGGATCTAGTTCACTCTCTTGACTTGAAATCTCATATTCGGGGACTCCATGAACTCTCAGTTGTCCAAGAGTGCTCACAACATCCTTCATGATGTTATAAAAAGAGGATCTCGAAGTAATAATATAAAACATATGCGGAAATAAAACACAAAAGATACATAGTATAATAGAGACATGGATATACGTGATTCACCCAATATGGGCTATGTCCACCAAATAAATTTCTAGTCCTTCCTTTATTATTATCCAACAAATGAAGGGATACAACCTACATCACATCTACTGTAACTTCCTCTTCGTTTCTTACAGTCTCCTCTCTCATAATACAATATTCACTCTCATACCTAGTCACAATACAATTCCCTCATACATAAAAGAGGGTTTCCTTCTAGGGAAAAAAACCCTAACATAAATTCTACCATCATATTTGCAACCAAATGATGAACAGTTCAGATTGACTATGAAATTACAATATTTTACAAGGAAGTTCTTCCAAAACATTCTCTTCAGGGGTGCTTCCCCCAAACCCTGTTAGGGGGGGCTCCAATGTAATGTCGTCACCCCCCCTGGAGACAGATGTGGGGGGGAAATCCCCCCACACCCCTTGTCAGGAAATGGGATCCAAACATGGCTGAAACAAGACCTTTGAAATATGAAGATAATCAATCTCCACAACCAACACTTAAAGCTCTTGAGCCATTTCCTCAACAGGAATATGCACCACAAGAACACAACATGTTTTTACAAGCACACAACCCATAATTTCAGCATAAACATAGCCAAATAAATGGATGTACTAAGCATATCATGGTTGGTTCTCTTTCCATCACCCAACTCCTCTCTTTCTCTCCAAAATCAGCAAGTAAAAACTCCCTTCTTTTTCCATTTGAATTTCCTTTTCTCCCATGCATGTTGACTCTCAATCTTCACAAGGTTGATTTTACTCATTCCCATTCTTTCAATAACTAGGTGAGATGACTTCCTCACCTAAACTATTACATGAATTCAATTATTGAGTGTCTAATAAGTCAAAGAAGGATTAGATGGTAATGGCACATTAACTTAGGACAATAACATGGGTTTCCCCTTGGATCGCCCTTTAACCCCCTCTCTTGTGGAATCATATCCCCCCATCATTATTATCCCTCTCATATTGCAACCAACAATTTAATTTTATTAATTATTCATTATACAATTTACATAGCCCGGTCCTCAGACATATTGATCAATACATGCTCTATAGCCTGAGACATAGCGACTCACCAGCCTAAATCACATTTCCACAATTACATTATAATTTATGGGGATTAAGACTCAAGATGTTACATCTCATATCTATACACTAAAGGATTTTCAACCTCCTCATCAGTAGTTAATACAATATTGCTAAATATCCCACAAATCATGACAAAAGAGGACAATTGTAAGTTACTTCTTCCAATCACCGAGGTCGAAATAGAGTAGAGAATATGGGGAAAAGAGCTTAATAAAGCAAACAGGTTGGATGACTTATCCCCTAATTTATACATATCGTTTTGAAGTATCATCAAAAAAATATAAATAAATTGTTGGAAATCATTAAAATGAATAATTTAGAAGCACAATATCCTCCTTCCTCACCCTCATCCCAAATGAGTCCATCCCTATTTAATAATCCAAGAGGCAATACATTCCAACAATCTATCTAAATAAAAGGGCATGATAATTAAACTGGGTATGGAAATTTTATTTGATAGAGGAAGACATGGTTTTCTTTATGTGGTATTGGTAAAATTCAAATTTACCTGTCCATTCACTAGATCAAGGCTTGCATTAAAGGGACATGAGCCACCTCATTATTAAATGGGTACTCGATGCATTCTTTTTCAGATCTAGAGATATTAGTCAAGGATGCGCTTTCTTCTCCTTCTCTTACTATTCTAATGCTAGAAGTATTGGGAAGGGAATTGAAATATGCAACACTCAAGGAAAGACCCCTTGGAATATACATAGTAAGAGGAGTAAAATTTTCCAATCACACTCAATTTGTAGATGATACATCATTAATATGGGTGCTTTGGTCCACATTGCAAACAAATTCAAGACCATACTTGACCACCATTTTATACCTCTGGAAAAATGGTGAACAATGATAAATGCAATGAATATGGTTGACACACACTAGCTTGCACACACCTTAAATCGGTAGGACCACATTGATTTCCATTAGAGGTAAATTGAATATCTAGGCATTATGGTTCCTAAATCCCCTCTCTCAATGGTGGATTGGTAGCCAATTTTGACAAAGATCAAACATAAGATGACAATGCGGGATCCTCATTATCTCAATCTCCATGGAAGGTTAGTATTGATTAAATCTATTCAATTTCTATTATTAATATATGTGTGTTATGTGTTTCATACACCTACAAGAATCCTTTAATCCTTTTTGAAAGAAATCAAAGAGTTTTTATGGTAAGGAGGCAAGATGGACCAAAAGAAAGTACCATCTAGTAAAAAGGAAATTGGTACACTTTCCTTATACAAATGGAGGGTTGGCAGTGCAAGATCCCACCTTAATAAAGTCATCTTTGGGGGCCAAATTAGTATGGAGGACACTAAAAGGAGATATGAACTAGTGGAAGAAGGATCTTAGAGTTAAATATTTTCAAACTACCCTAAGGAAACACGATCTCGACCTTCCTTTTATGGACATTATTGGTTCTTCAATTTGTAACTCATAAAAATTATGGCTCCTTTAATCAAAAAATTTATATCATGGAAGTCTATAAATGGGAATAACATTAGCATTTGGGATCAAAGAATCATGATTAAACCTCCCCTATCAAAACAAGTAGATCTATCCAATATATGACCCAGTTTATATAATCAATGCATCAAAACTAGAATCCATGGGAGAGGTTGAGTCCCTTGTTGACAATCATTAGACCAATGGTGACCCTTTATCAACATGTCAAAGGCACTACCCCCTCCGATTCCATGGATTAATATGAACGAGACTCGAGGAGACTTACTTGACATGACCAACAAGACCCACCCAAACTATCCAAAATCTAAAAATAAATCTAACAAGGATATTTTATACCAAAGGTCAAAATATTATATTGTCTATTGGTTCATAATAAATTACTCACAATAGACAATCTTGCGAATAAGGGAATCATTGGGCCTTCTCACTACATGTTGTGCAAAAATTAGAAGACACTACTATGCATCTATTTCTGCAGTGCCTAATTATTCTTCAAGTATGTAACCAAGCCATCAAGGAACTCCATATAGATTATCTCCCTCTAGTAAATTTTCATAAAATGTGTGTCTCATGGAGGAAGCACTATGCACACACTTTGAAGGGGGATACATTGCCAATTCGAGTGGGGATGAACCTCCCAAAGTTTATCTTCTAGAAAATATGGTTACCCATAATAACAACACATTCAGGGCTAAAACATGATCGCCTCTACAGATAGAAACATCATTTCATGGAATTCTAGACAAAGAAATAAAAGTGAAAGGTTAGGGTAAATGTAAGTTGCGCATGTTTAGTTCTTATGGGAAAGAATGGATCTACAAACTACTAGACAAATCTCATGTAGCCCCAATGATGATAGTGTGGTGACCTTTGGGTAACACTTTCTAGAAACTTCAGTTGAAGAAAGAAGAGTTGGACACCCTCAGATGTCAAAAATATCACACTGTATTTTATTTTTCAATGGAGCGTCAAAAGTGAATCTTGGGGTGACAGAGACTGGGGAGTCATCTTTGATCTTAGAGAACACTAAAAAATATAGTTTTCATGAGAATTGGTGAAGCCACAAATAACAACGTTGAAGATTTTGTTTTTTTTCAAGAATTGGAATTGCTTGCCAAGATAGCAAGGGAAACCATAACATTAATAGAAGATCCATTGCTAAGAATTAATTCTTTGAGAATTGAAGGGAGAAATTCATCTTTGACATTGGTTTGGTTCCTATGTAGATCCAAAAAACTTATCAAGCACTTTGAATTGGTCTATCTCCACCATGTGTACAAAAACAACTCCTTAGTAGATGAGATGGTGAACAAAGGAGTCACAATGATGGTTTGAAAGAACATGATAAGGAGGTGACCTCCACTCACCATGAAGATAATCCATGAATCAATTTTATATGAAAATGGGGGGTGTGGGTGGATGAGGGAAGGGAGGGGGGTCGTTTAAGTACATCGTGTCCTGCCACTTGAATCACAATTGTAAGTTCATGTAAATATCCTATTATCCCCTTCAATATCAATGCCACATTCATTCTCTTAGTAGACGTGATTAATGGTATTTGTGATTTACATCTCCATATTGGTTTAAGTAGTTTATATATTATAACTATCATCCGATTAAGTGGAACTACCTATTCCCCCTTAATTGAACTACTTGAGGGTGAATGGTGATTGATCCATCTCACAAAACTTGGTGAAATCAGTATGTGTGCATCATTTTCCTTCAAATTCTGGTGAATCTCCTCGACCTCATCTCATTGGGAATATTTCTCACCTTGTCTATTTCCCTTGACCTCATTGAATTTGTTTTCATTTAAATCTGTGTCTTGTGTTACACCCCTCTATCCCAACAATGCAAATGGACTCCTCGTACTTCCAATGTAGGGTTCTAGTCAGTGTACATCTCCATGTTTTCCAACTTCTTGACTCACTGTCCCACCAAGCATTCAAAGCTATAACAACCACAAAATATCATGTGGGTTCC
The DNA here is from genome assembly GCA_010110895.2 of Picea sitchensis. Lineage (NCBI taxonomy): Eukaryota > Viridiplantae > Streptophyta > Pinopsida > Pinales > Pinaceae > Picea > Picea sitchensis. The sequence goes on from SNQJ01S0001740.1 coordinate 698,798, forward strand.
TCAATTCAGATGGAATCGATGACTAGTTCCCATAATGAGCAATAAATATTTCCATAGGCTAAAGATTCTACGAAATGAAGATTTTTTTTCAGGGATATTTACTCGAAATCCGACGAGAAATTGTTGGACTCGTAGATTTAAGTGATTATTTCTGTCAAATCCGAGTGCCCTAGGAGTTTTTCATCACGCTGAATCCATTTTTGCATTCAGAAATGAATTCTGAAAAACAAAAAATAGTGTTTTGTGTAAATTTATATTGCCGGATTCCGGTGAAAAAATCCATTTCGTAGAACAACTAGCCAATGCCATAAATATTGTTTGAAATGAAATAATTATGTTTTGTCATTTTTTTATTTTAGGACAATATATTAGATAATAAAAACATGGTATAATCTTTTTAATTTAAAATTAGAATAAATTTATGTTACTTTATAATTTTATTCATATCCTTTTTATTCTTTTCAATTACAAGTCAAACGACAATTTTGTTAAAGTAAGCATAAAATGTATCTCCTTTATCTTAATTTGTAAGAGTGTCTAACCCTTCTCAATGTAGTGACTTGTAAAAAAAATTATTGGAAGGAATAAAAAGAATAAAGAGATAAATGTTCAAAAGAGAGTATATAACCATTGACATCATAAACATCTTCATAGAGATTGTTCTAGTTAGTTGAAAGGAAACCCTTCAATTAATGCTTGATGATGAAAGTCAATAATATCCAGGGTTTCCCCCAAGCAATGTCATTGGGCCTTGGTGGGAGTCACTTAAGTTAGTGTCATCACGACTATTAAAATGTTTTTCCTAGCTTGCACCACTAAGATTTGGTTCACTACAGGTAAAACACCTTGTAACTGAGGTTATGGGTGTTACAAGATTTGGAAAAAATTTCAAAAAACCTCTGTTATAACCTCTGTTATTTGAAGTGGATGTTTTAACAGATGTTTCATCTAACTAAAAAAAATGGATGAGCATAGGTTGTATCAAAGTTTTTTTATTTTCGGTGCTTGTATTGTTAAATCACATCGGTGTGCTCTTCCTCAAAATGCATCGGTGCATACATAAAACTAAAAAGCATTGGCTCTCTTATTGTTATTACACCCCAAACTCTCCTTTTTGTTGTATGCAACACCGATGCTCTTATAATTTGTATGCATTGGTTCCACGTTGTTTGTGTATGCAACATCAGGGCTTTATAAGTTTATGCATGCACTGGTGCATTTTTATTTGATACATGGGAGATCAAATTGTACTCCATTGTATACAAATATCTTCATATTGATTTTGAGACTGGTTTTCACTAAGCCTTGCTTGTGACTATGAAAGCCTTTGACATGTATCTACCTTTGTATTTCATATTCATGGCCATGGATTTATAGTGTAATTCAAATTGGCAGCCTTGTGTACAAAGTCATTATGGATTGTAATATTCTTATGAGAAACTAGTTTGTCTAGCTGGGTCTCCATTACTCCACTTTTGGGAATTATAATGTATTTCAGACATCGTAGATACTCCTCTAACCTCACACATTAGGGGGCATCTGTTATAGCAAGATTTGCCTCACCCCATGCAACTTGCTCAAAAGGAATTTTCAATTTCCCTATGCAGACTTGAAGTCCCTTTTTGCAATTCCTAGAGTTAAAAAACATATTTTCCCACATATACATTCCCTAACAGCTATACAACATGCATATACGCAGGTTGTACCATTACAACCTGCGTACATCAGGTTTTGTGCCCAAAATTAAAAAATGGTGTCGGTTTTCCATGTCATGTCACGAGATCCATGATCCTTGACCTTCCATTTACTGGAAATGTTCTGACTCGATTCGACCCTTCAGTTCCATTTGAAGGCTATAAATGGGCCATATCCAAGCTGTGGAAAGGGGAGAAGAATTCAACTTTGAGAGAAAAGTTACTCTGGAGAAATTATTCACTTCATATTGAGTTTGCATCCCTTTGTCCTTTCAAGTCTCAACACATTGTTCAGCCCCCAAGCTCTTCCCTATTTGATGGAGAATCTCATTGTCTCTCTTATATGAGCTTTCCTTTGGTGGAGGATTGAAGTGGTGGAGGCACAACTGGAAGGGACTTAGTTTCACAGTTCCAAATGTGCCAACATGGAAGTTTTTCATTCATACACTTTTGTTGATTACATTTTAATAGAAATACTATTTTCTCGTCCAATTAATGTCTTGCAAATATTTGAATTATTATTCCATGGGCGCATTTGTTATGTATATTTATGGATTATGCTATTATATGTGCTAAATGTATATATTATCACCATATTCTGGCGTATCTTGGTTGTTGAGGACAAGTTGCAGGTGTATATCTTTGAGTCAAGTGCTCAACATGGACTTCATTGAACATCTGGACAAGGTAAACTCTTTATCTTGTCTTGTCAACATGTTTGTTTATATAGCATACTTGAGATAAGAGTTAATTTCTGCAGTCATTTCCTTTGTTGTGGTTTACCCCATGCCATAGAGTGATTTTTCTTGTAACACTATCCTACACGGTGTGCCCTCTGGATAAGCTGACAGATTGTTCATGATAGATCTAACGTTTCCGATTTGCACGCTTTGTCTGCGTGTTTCCATTTCTCCCTTCTCTATTTAATGAAAACACTTTATCAAATGTCTATAGGGATGCCTCGTGGTGGTTGTAAAAACCTGCTTCCAAGGTGAATTATTGACCCTCTCACTACCTATTTTCATTTCTGCATTCTCTATTCAATGGAAACACTTTATTAAATGTCGGTAGGGATTCTTGATCATGGATGTAAGAACCTGTAACCAAGGCCAATTGTCAGACAACTCATGCCCATGTTTTGTGAGGGATTCTATCCGATGGAATGGTTGGACTGGTAGAAGGTGGCCTTTGTTGTGCTTTTTTGTTTCGATAGCGAGAGGTTTCTCGAGAGAGCAAGTCCATGAGTTGGTGTTGGGTTTTGAAACTAGCGATCTGCCATTTCTTTGGTTTATGCATTCTTTGTTGCATTCTGAGAGTGCTTGGGATGAGCCATCGAGGCTCCTTCTAAACCATGGTGGGTGGGGCTCCGCCATGGAGATCCTGAAGTTCTGAGTGCCCCTGGAACTATTTTATTTCCAATTTATACCTTAAGGTTAAATCTATTTCATTATCTTTTTCTATAGTTGTGTACATACATTCATCATTCATGGATTTCAACTCTTGCATTGGAGAATCTTCCATTGTGGCTACAACATGGACACTTACCTTTCATCTTTCTTCATTTGCATTGCATTAAGAGAAATAGACAATAACTTGCTCCTTGTCTTTGTCTTTTTAGGCTCTATAATAATCATCGATTTTCATATAATTTCTCTTCATTCAACTCTTAGCCATTTGATTATTGGTCCACACTTGAGATATGATTTGATGTCTGGTTGATTTTAGCTTTTTTGTGACTGAATTTTCCACTCTCACTGTGTTGTATTTGTTTCAAGGGAATTATCTGACACAACAAGCATCTACATGCACTGAAGGTATCATGGCATGGGACCTTAGCCATCCGTACCTTCGTATGCTCCTTCTCTCTCTATTTATATATTATTTTATTATATATATATATTATTTTTATCAATTTTATTTTGTGGTGATTCATTATAAAAGAAATTAGAAAAAAAATAAGAAAATGATGACAAACCTAATTGCTAATAATAATTTAAATTATAGTTTAATTTTGATATTGATGTACCAAGGATTTAATTAATAATTTCATTAATTTATATATAAATTATAACTTAAATTTTATATTAATGCACTAAAAATTTAATTAACAATTCCACTTATCTATGTATAAAGATTTAGTGATTATTGCATACTTTTATATAAAAAAATTCATTGTTAAGATAATTTATTATAAATAGTTATTATAGTTTTCAATTAACATTTATTATAAATAATCATAATTATTTAATTTTCCAATTAACATTTATTGTAATTATTCAATAGTGTAGTATTTTTATAAACATAGTTATTTATGATAATGAAATTATTATTTTGTTTTTTTTAACTTAAAAAATTATTATTTTATTTTAATGAAATTATTAATTTAAAAAATTATTATTTTGTTTTATTATAAATAGTTGTTATACTATTTATGTATAAATATAGTTATTCAGAATTATTCACTGCTCCAAAATTATCATTTTGTTTTTGGGCTCATGTTCCCACTGATATGAATAATTTGTTTTCTTTTCATGTGTTTTTATAGATTAAATCTCATTAAAAATAACAATTTAGTTTGAGAGCTCATTGTTTTTAATAAATGGATATTTTTAATGATCAGACTATATGAAAGTTGTGAAAAGTATGATGGTGTTTAGTTTTTCAAAATAATGTTATATATGTTAATTTA
>SNQJ01S0001740.1:709472-754555 GCA_010110895.2 Picea sitchensis
AAACACATGTTTAAATAACAATGTAAAGTAATTAATATAAATTAATAAATTTCAAATTTTATAATATTATTGATTTAAATTAATTTTTTATTAAAAATTAATTTAAAAAAAAAAAACTAAACACATGATTAAATAACAATGTAAAGTAATTAATGTAAATTAGTAAATTTAATTTTAGAAAAAATAAAAAAAAATAATAAAACTAAAAATAATAATAACATCATATTAAAGTTTAAAATAATCTTCAAAATTAAATTATATTAAACCTTGAAATAATAATAATAATAACTATAATAAAAATAAATTTTCAATAATAAACATATGTGCGAGCATGCTTCATAATAATAAACATTAATAAGACAATGCAATATTAGATGTTAACTGAACCTCCTTAACAATAAACATTAATGAGATTTCAAGTTACATTTTAAAATTATCATTCATAATAAACTTTTGCCTCGTTTCTCAATCTTGAGTGATAGGTGATATTTCTTTGGGAGAATCAATATACATTTATAATAATTGAAAGGATAAAAATAAAAAAGTATGTAAAAGTTTATTTAATTAAAATATTATTATGGTTCATTTAAAAAAAAAAAATGTTATTTTTTAAAACATTATGAATTCCAAGTTTTTGGTGTTGATAAAAATGTTAATGGTTAGTTAAATAACATAATTTTAAGTTATTTTTTAATATGGTGATTTAGTTGATTTCATTATGTAAATGATGTGTATTGAAAATTAGGTTTTTTGTTAAATGGAAAAATAATTTATTATTATAGTTTAGAATGATAAGTTGTTGTTATGATAAACTTAACTTGTTAGAGGTGGTGGGTGGAGAAAAACTGAACTAACATATATGTGGGGTCTAGGGAACTCCTTCAACAACCAAGATGAAACATATGCCCTGTTATAAGCATGATGTATGGCTATAGAATCTTAAATTCAATCTTTGATTACAGTGCGAGCACAATCATCAATCTAATGGTCTTGAAAAATTCTCCACGTAATTACAAACTTGTATCTATATTGGCTCAATTTCATTAGGAGGGTAGTAGATTTCAAAAGATTTCATTTTATCAAGTTTTGAGGGAATACAATCAACAAACAGATTTTATAACAAACAAGGTCACATCTCTAAAAGTGGGGATGCTTACAATTAATGGAAACACAAATTATCGAACTATACCATAATAAACTAACCATGAACCCAAAGGTAAGTACTTCCCCATTTATATACATATGGTATGCATACCCTTACCTCATTCTCAAGGTGAGGCAAGTAACTTGATGAGACTGAAGCACCCCCCTTGCATGCTTGAATTCATGGTCTACCAAGATTTTGAGCCATCTATTGGAATTTATCACTAGCAAGGTGGGATTATGGAGTTTAAAAGAGGAAAGAAGTTTAGGGGAGTGGGAACTCTTCTTCATTTGGCTAACCATTATCTTATAAGATATTTTGTTGTATTTTTTCTACTTATGTGGATTCCTAGTCTTGGTGAATTTTAGTTATGGAGGAAATTTATGTGGGTTGTTGTTTCCGAGTTTCGTTTGCACATGAGGGACCTTGGATCTTGCTCAATTTCATTCTAAATTGGGTTTCATGCTTCCTAGATTGAAATTTCACATTTTCATTCAGTTGTCTCATTCAAATAGTGTGGGTTGTTTCCTTGGTTGGTTCGACCCTTTGTTCATGATTACCATGTTCCATTTCTCTAAAAAATCGTTAATTTGGGGGAGTCATGGGGGTGGTTTTGTGGGCTTGTTGGTTTTCTTTGTTTCAAGTATTAAATTTGCATTTGACCCTAGTTTGGTGTTTTGGTTCTTGGTTGATTTGGTGTTGTCTCTAGTGATCCAGGTGGATCCATAAATTCTCAAAAATTGACCATCTCAAATGTTCTAAAAAAGGACTTTGTTGCATAGAGCTCAGTGAGATATTTCCAATGGTGCAAAAATCACCACAAACAGAGTTCGTATGAGAAATATATGGCCCCTCAAAGTTTTGGTCAAACATGTCAAAAGTCAAAGGGGGTGCCACGTGGCACCACTAGAAGGGTGACACATGGCACATCCATACACATCCTTACATTCCAAGTGGACCAATCAAAATTTAATATGTGGCATGATTGTATAGGAACAAGTGGACCAATGAGAGACCACCACACGACAGTCTCCCATTAGCCTAATATGGCTAAGGTTGGATAAAATTTTGTTAGATCCCAGACGATCGAACTTGGGTCTCTTGCCTAACATTCCAATGACTTACCATTACACCCATGGCATGTGACTTAACCATATATGTTTTCGTTTCTATTTCAGTTTAATACAAGGTTCAAATAACGAATAAGTAGGAGCATAACCCTCAATCCTATGATTATATATGTATTAATGTTAAACCTCAAATTCATGGGGCGGTCTGAATTATATAAACTATATGCTATATATAACATATAACAATATAACAAAGTGCCAAAAGGGGGATAACTCCATAGGGTTGAACCCGTGACCTCCTCCCACATACACCACAATTTTAACCAATGCACATAAGGTGACCTTTGTTATGGGAACCTGCCAAACAAATATTTAATGTTTGCTTATAGTTATGGATGGAGGTTAGGGCTTGTGCCCTATTTAAGTCAGCGCCCGGACCAAGATAGGGTACAGTATGAAGTACGAGGTATTGGTATGCGTGTTAAGATGCATCAAAGTTCATGCCATAAATGTATATAGACTTTGAGTTTGCATTGTAATGTGTGCCAAAGATTTCCTTAAGGAAAATATATAGTGTTTATACTCATTTTTCTCATAATTTTGAGAGGAATTAAATGGCACACTTTGTTTCTAAGTTTGAGCAATGGATTAAAAGGTCCTTGTAAAAACAAAAGCATTTGAGCATTAATAAAGTGGTCTCGATTGGAAGCGGACCTGAAGACGTAGCCCAAGCTGGGTGAACTCTATTAACAAACTTGTGTATGTGTTATATTATTGTTGATCTATTGCGCTTAGTTATCTTGCAAATTATTTATCATTAAAGCGATTTTGGATAGATAAGTGAATTCATAGGTGTTATGTAAATAGTCAAAGCGATCATCATTATTTCGAATCAAGTTAGATGTTTATGTGTAATTAAGAAATAAATTAACATCTAAGGATTTTCATATCAAGTTGGTATCAGAGTTGGTTTTTGACAAGTGTTTGCAAGTGAATACTTACAAGGTCCAGATTCAAGCTTGGTAAAGGAAGGATTGCAAGTTATAATCCAAAGATTCAAATAAGACTTCGTAAATGTGAGATGGATTCTGAAACAAAGGAAGGAGAAGATCCTCCCATGAGACCCGAGGAAATTATGGATACACTTCTCTCAATGAGGGAAATAATATGTGATTTATATCGAAGAGTCCATAAGACTGGGGACATAGAATCTTCGGTAAAAGTTGAAGGGGGAGGTGAAGGTGGTGGACCTTTAGAACCCTCTTCACCATCATGCTCATCATCGTCTTCTTCTGGTGCAAGTAAAAAATATTCACATACGAAGAAGCCCTCTAATAATTTTTCACATGCTCATGATTTTTCTTTATTAAAATTAGATGTAAAGTTTGAAGTGCCAATTTATGATGGATAACTGCACAAAAAGAAGTTGGACAATTGGATTAAGCATATTGAGGTATATTGTAGGGTACAAAATATCGTAGATGAGACTAGAAAGATACAACTATCTACTCTTCATCTAAGAGGCACAACCTTGATATGGTGGGAGAGTAAGACACAATTTGATCTTGTTCAACATGGGTAAAGTAATTTTTTCTTGGGATGAATTTACTACTGCAATAAGAAAATAATTTTATCCATTGGCTTATGTGCAAACCGAAATTATGGAATGGAAACATCTAAGGCAAGGAAAAGGGGAAAATGTTCAAGTCTATACACGCGAATTTAAGAAGAAAGCATTATCTTTGGGAATTTCGTTATATACTTGAGAAAATCTTCTAAAGTATATTGGTTGTATGCATTTGTATCTTTGAAACACCATATTGATGTTTAACCCTACTAATATTGATGAAATTTCTGCACAATCTACTCATGTGGAAGCTAGCAAGGGAAAACATGTGATTTAGGATAAGAAGCCACAAAAGTTTGAGAATAAATCGAAAGGAAAATGGAAGAATAAGAAGTTAGCTACAGTAAAGAGAGAGGAAGAGAAGCCTACATGTCATAACTAAAAAATAAAGGGACACAAGGAGGGATAGTGTTGGAAGTTGCATCCAAAGTTACGACCAAATAAGTTCCAGGATAAGGGGAAACATGAGACTGTTGCATCAGCTCGAAATGATCTAGGACTAGATTCAGTAAGTGAAACTAAGATAATGGTAATGGGAAGAAAAGGTATATCTACTATTAATTCTATTTTTTCAGTTCAATCTTCTAAATTGGAAAGTGTTCCTAATCAAAAGAAAAGAAGTGAGTGTTTTCATGTCAGAGTAATCGTGAAGCATATAAATATTGATACTTTATTTGAAAGTGGATCTCAAGTTAACTTAATATTTGAAGCAATTGTTAAGAAGATGGTTTTGAAGACAACACCTCATGTGAAACCATATCCATTAGGTTGGGTGCATGGTGATGCTAAGTTGCAAGTGACAAAGAAGTGTAAAATTAGAATTCAATAACATATAAGTTATTTGATGAGGTTGAGTTAGATGTTGTCCCACTTGACATTTGCGACATTGTCTTGGGTAGTCCATATCTATTTGACAAGAAAGATATATTTTATCGTGAAGAGAATAAAAATCACCTTTTCAAGGATGGGATTGAATTTATTGCCAGAGTTCATTGTATTAAAGCCATTGTTTCATCAGTAAGCACAAGAAAAATGAAGAGGCTCGTAAATGTAAGTAAATACTTTGTTCTCATGGTAGTGAAACAAAATGAGGAAGATATATCAGATACTTTATCAGATTGTGATCCATATCGTAATTTTTTTTGTTAAAGATCATATCTAACTATGATGAATTATTTTAGGAACCTACAAGGTTGCCTCCAAAAAGGGAGGTTGAACATAAAGTCTATTTGCAGCAAGATTCTCCTTTCCTAACATTGGTATGTATAGGTCACCAGTGATAGAGAATGAAAAGATAAAGAAGCAAGTTCATGAGTTGCTCAATAAAGGAATCATAATACCGACTTCCTTTCCATGTGGATGTCTTATTGTATTAGTTCCAAATAAAGACGATATGTGGAGGATGTGTATTGATTTTCAAGGACTGAACAAGATCACAGTGAATAAGTGATATCCTCTTCCTAGAATTGATAATTTATTGGATCAGTTAAGAAATGTTGTTTATTACACTATGATATATTTGATAAGTGGTTACCATTGAATCAAAATTGTAGAAAGTGATATATGGAAAACTGCTTTCAAGACAAAGTAGGGATAATTTGAATGGTTGGTCATGCCATTTGGTTTATGCAATGCACCTGCAACATTTATGAGGGTAATGAACGATCTGTTCAGGCATTTTATACATGATTTTTTCATTTTCTACTTAGATGATATCTTGATCTTTAGTCAAACATGGGAATATCTTATAATGCATGTTAGAATAGCTTTTGAACTTTTGAAAAAGAAGAAGTTATATATAAAGATGTATAAATGTGAGTTTCAAAAAAATTCTCTGGTATATTTGGTTTACATTGTAGGGAATGATCAGCTAAATATAGATCCCTCAAAGGTGGAAGTTATTGTAAATTGGCCCAAGCCAAATACTGCCACAGAAGTTAGGAGCTTCTTAGGAGTAGTACAATACTAGAGGAAATTCATTGCTAATTTATGTTTCATAGCAGCTCCTCTGCATGCATTAATAAGTATGAAATAGATCTTTCAATGGGGAGGCATCCAACAAAAATCCTTCGAGACATTGAAGGAAAAGATAAGAATCACACCGATTTTGTCTTTTCCATATTTGCAACAACCATTTGAGATTCAAACCACTGCAAGCGGATATGCCATGGGAGAAGTCTTGATGCAACAAAGTAAACCTATATGTTATCATTATGAGACTTTTACTCAAGCAATAATTAACTATCCAACATATGATATGGAATTGTATGTGTTGATACAAAGTGTGAAAAAATGGAAGCATTACTTAATGGGAAAGGAAACAATAGTTCATACAAATCATCAACAATTTCGGTATTTGCAATCACAGATCAAGCTACACCAGTCATGGCACTTCAGGTGGATGGGTTTCTTACAAAAATTTCATTTGATTATTAATTACAAGAAGGGTATTCATAATAAAGTTGCATATATGTTATCAAGACCAGTAGTCAATGTATCTACAATATTAAAGCATAATTATTTAGCTCATGAAAGTTATGTTGAAGATGATGATTTTAAAGATGTGTATGAAGCACTAAATCATGACAGACATAATGAAGAATTGAATTATCATATGCATGAAAACTTATTATATCATCTTGGAAAACTTTGTATACCCAGGGATGAAAGAGAAAATGTAATCAGAAAAGCTCATACATCTCTCATTTCTTGTCATTTCGAGGTAGGGAAGACAATAGAACAGTTGCACATATATTTTTATTAGCCTTGAATGAATGAGACAATTTCCAGGTATGTAAAAGGGTGTGTTATGTGTGCCAAAAGAAAGCCTAGCAACAAAAAGTTGGGATTATATACGCCACTTCCAGTACCTTCTTAGCCATGGGAAAGTGTGTCCATGGATTTTGTTGGAGGTTTTTTGATGTCCAAGAAAATTTACAATTATTTATATATTGTGGTGGATAGGTTCAATAATATGTGTATTTTAATGCCATGTAAGAAACAAGTCACAATTGAAAAAACAACACAATTGTTCTTTTCTAATGTATGGATTCATTTTGGGCTTCATACATCTATTATAATAGATCAAGACTCTCACTTCTTTGGAAAGTTTTGGTCTCATTTATGAGAGCTTATGGACACTAAGTTGAATAAGAGCACAAATTTTCATCCACAAATAGATGGACAAACATAGGTGGTGAACAGGACAGTGGTACATTTGTTGCGAGGATACTGCAGTAAACATCCTAAGTTATGGGATGAATATTTGCACTATGTACAACATGCATATAAACGTGTCATGCATTATTCTGCTCAAAGAGATATTTTTGAAATATGTTTGGGATACTTGCCTAACTAACCTATGGAAATTTTTTTCGGAGATGAAAATAAAGAGGATGGACAAGATGATACAGATAAAGATGAAAGGTTCATTTAGAGGATGCAACAAGTACATCAAGCAGTACAAGAACAATTGGAGAAGAGCCAAGCGAAATACTAGGCAAGGCATGATAAGCATCGATTTAATCATTTGTTTCAGGTCCGTGATCAAGTATGGTTACATATCAGCAAGGAAAAAATAAAGGGTGAAGGTAAGAAGATCAAGCCAATCCAGTATGGTCCATTCAAGATCTTGGAGAAGATTGGTACTAATTCCTTCTGTTTAGATATGCCATCTTACATGCAAATGTATTCAGTAGTGAATGTTGAGAACTTGAAACTTTATGAGCCTCCTATGATTATCGATGAAGATGAAAATGTTCAAGTTATGACAGTTGATGATTTTTCTCCAAAGTATTTAGATGAGCTACAGGAATATTTTATTCTTGATAGAAGGATCAAGACTTCACAATGAGGTGATGTAGAATATATTCAAGTTGGTCTTAAAGCGGTAAAACAAAGAAAAACAAAGTATATCTAGATCAAGAAGGTGAGGGAGATTTAGCCTCACTTAGTCACCGAGTAATCAAGACTTTTGGTCATCCAAAAGGATTCCAATAGGGAGGAATGATCCAGGTGGATCCATAAATGCTTAAAATTTAATAATCTCAAATTTTCTAAAAAAAAAAGGACTTCATTGCGTAGAGCTCGACGAGATATTTCCAACGACACAAAAATTGCCTCAAATGAAGTCCGTATGAGAAAGATATGGCCCCTCAAAGGGGGTGCCACATGGAACCACTAGAAGGGTGACAAGTGGAACATCCATACATGTACGTACAATATGAGTGGATGAATCATATTTCAACATGTGGCATGATTGTACAGGCACATGTGGACCAATGAGAGACCACCATGTGGCAGTCTCTCATTGGCCTAATATCGCTAAGGTTGGATAAAATTTTGTAAGAGCCCAGATGATCGAACTCGGGTCTCTCACTGAACATTCCAATGACTTACCATTACACCCATGACATGTGAATTAAATGTATATGTTTCTGTTTCTATTTCAGTTTAATAAAAGGTTCAAACGACGGATAAATAGGACCGAGGGCATAACTCTCGATCTTATGATTATACATTTATTAATGTTAAACCGCAAATTCGCGGAGTGGTCTGAACTATATAAAATATATGCTATATATAGATATAACAATACAACAAAGCACTAAAATGGGGAGAGGTTGTGGGGTCAAACCTGTGACCTCCTCCCACATACACCATAGTTTTAACAAATGTTCCCAAGGCACCCTTGGTTATGGGAATTCATCAAGCAAATATTTAATATCTTCCTATAGTTATAGATGGAGGTTAGGGACCAAACCCTATTTAAGTCAATGCCCAAAACAAGATAGGGTACAATACAGAGTATGAGGTATTGGTATACGTTATAACATGCATTGAATTTCATGTCGTAAATGTATCTAGACTTTGAGTTTGCATTGTAATGCATGCCAGAGGGTTCCTTGAGGAAAATATAAAGTGTATATACTCATTTTTCTCAGAATGTCGAGAGGAATTCAATGGTGCATTATGTTTCTGAGTTTGAGCAACATGTAAAAAGGCCATTGTAAAACAAAAGCATTTGAGCATTAATATTTAGTGATCTCGATTGGAAGTGAACCTAATGACGTAGCCCGAGTTGGGTGAACTTCGTTAACAAAGTGTATGTGTTATATTATTGTTGTTCTATTGCGCTTAGTTATATTGCAGGTTATTTATCATTGAAGTGATTTTGGATATATAAGTGAATCCATATGTGTTATGTAAATAGTCAAAGCGATCATTATTATTTCAAATCAAGTTAGATGTTTATGTGTAATTAAGAAATAAATTAACATCTAAGGATTGGATCATCTAGGCTTGTACCAAGTTCCATTGCTCACATAAATCGTCAATTGGATGGAGTCGTGGTAGTGGTCTTGTGGGATTTTTGGTTGTCCTTGTCCCATATAATTAATTTGTACTTGGACTTGGTTTGGTGTTCTGGTCTTTGTTTTGACCTAATGGATTTTATGGAGCTACAAGAAATCAAACGAATTCTTCAAAACCATGAAAAATTAATTCAATGTAATGGGACCTCTATCTTTTCTATCACCAAAAAATTTCATGACTATGAGCATCAATCCATTTCTCAATTTTCATCAATTATGGGTTGATCTAGGTGGATATTGGTGGCCACCCACCTATTCCAACTGGCTCCTCTTGTCAGTTTTTTAGTTCAACACGTTCTTATGTACTTATTTGTAATTGTGGGTTCTTATACACTTCGGGGGTGTCTGTATCCCTACAAATATTCCAGGTGGATACTAGTGGCCTCTCACCTAATCCAACTGGCTTATTTTGTATGTTTTCATGTCAACACATCTTGTTGTACTTCCAGGGTTGTTTTGGAGCCCTAAACAGTGTATTTTTGTCTCTCCAAAGTCAAATTGTAGATGGAGTCATGTTTTGATGGTGTAATGTGTAGTTCTCTAAAATACCTTTCCAACGAGCTATCACGCGCCTAAAACGGAGTTCGTATGCAAAAGTTACGGCCCCGAGAAGTTGATGCACCAACTTACCCATATGGGCCCACATGAATTTTGTCGTTTCACCTCCTAGGGTTAGGTTTTTAGATATCTAGGTTTTGGCATTCATGAGTAATATTAAAAAGTCCTCTGGAGCCTCATTGTAATGATTTTTTTTAGATGGATGAGTGTAGAAGCCACGTCTCTTCTCCAAGATAGCTACCACCATTTGAGCAAGTGTTTCAGTGCTACAATTTTATAGTTTCAGCCTATTTCATTTATTCAATAGAAGATATTGTTTAATGGATATCTATGTTGTTCTTCATATCTTTGTGGTTATTGTATTCAGTTTGTTAATCAGTAAGTTTCATTCCTAAATCCAAATCAGTGGTATCAGAGCGGTCTTCTCTTCATTTTTTTTTCCTCGTGCATGTCCTTCACAAGATCTGGGTACAAGAAGTCAGGACTCGAACCAATTGAGTTGCTGCAAGATCAGTTCCCGTCAAGCCTGAAAACAACCCAATGGAGACAAAAAGAAATATGATGGAGCAGGAGATCCTTTTAAAATGTTGCTCGAGGAAGCCTTTGCGCGACAGAGGAATGAAATGATGGACAAATTTCCACAGATCCCATGACGACTACGCACAAGAGCAACATATTCATCAAGCAGCCATGCAACCCCCTTCAAGGTACATGTAAATTTTGATATTCAATTATTTGAAGGACTGGTAGATGTAGATGTTGTAGATAAATGGTTGAATCAGCTCGAAGGGTATTTTTCGGTCCATAATTTTTCCAATAGGGAAAAGATTACTTTTTCACTCCTCAAGGCCATCCCCCATGTTAAGGACTAGTAGGACACTTACTCTTAGCAAAGGGCCATAGAGGAATCTATAATATTTGTGGTTTCCCCTACATGGGATTCCTTCCGCGATGCCATTAAAAAACAATACTACCCTATTGGAAGCTACAAGGACCAGTACACCAGATGGACCACCCTACATCAAGAAAGGGACCAAACAGTACCATATTTCACCAATATTTTCCATACCCTGTGCACCAAGTTGGGTATCAAATACTCTGAGTGACATCTGGTGCTCAAATAGTATGGTTGTTTGCATAGATACATTCGAACAAAAATGGATTTTCTAGACATCGCCTCATTGGGTACGGATTCTAGATATGATTAAAGTTTGATGACCTTCTTGACCAACTCAAGGGGGAAAAGTTATTCAACAAGATTGGCCTAAAGTTTGGTTTCCGCCAAGTTCCCATCGAACCAACTGATATCTGGAAGATAGATTTTAAATCTAAAGAAGGTCTCTTCAAATGGTTGGTCATGCCCTTTGGCCTAACAAATGTACCAGCCACTTTCATGAGGCTGATGGATGATGTATTGAGACCCTTCACCAACTCTTTTGTGGTGGTATATTTGGATGACATCATCATCTTCAACATAACTTGGGAGGAGCACATGTGACATATTCAATAGCTTTTGAGCACTCTGCGACAACACAAGTTATATGCCAACTTGGAAAATGTTCCTTTGGCATGAACATGGTCCAATACTTGGGATACATTGTTGATGAGCATTGGGTACATATCGATTCCGCTAAGATCCAAGTCATCCGTGGCTGGCCAACCCCTACCACACTAGCCGAGCTTCAGAGCTTCTTGGGACTCACCAATTTCTACCGACAGTTCATGTTGGGATTCTCCCATATTGCATGGGCCCTGAACCATGTGACCAAGGGTGGTGGAAGGGAAACGTTCGTGTGGGGGGAAGGAACAACAATGATCATTTGATGATTTTAAGCATCGCTTGTGCTCAACTCTAGTACTCTCCTTTCCTGATTTGCAACAATCGTTTGAGATTGAGACTGATGCATCTGACTATGTTGTAGGTGTATTTCTCACTCAACACGGTCATCTAATGGCATACCATAGTGACACACTCTTAGATACTGTCCGAAAATACCCCACCTATGACAAGGAAATGTATTCCATTGTAAAATCTTGTCGTCAATGGAAACATTACATTCATGGAAGGAGATGATCATTCACACTGATCAGAAGCCTCTATAGTTCATACAAACACAGGGGAAGTTGCAGAACGACCGCCATCAGAAGTGGTCCACCTACCTGCAATATTTCCATATCAACATCAAGTATAAGATAGGGAGAAAAAATCATGTCGTTGACTGCCTCAGTTGACCTCCCGTAGATGCACTCACCACTGTGTTCTATTCTTGTGGACATGAGACATCTAAGTGGCCCCAACTTTATCAACAAGATCCAAACTTCTCTACCACCTATCATCTCTTGGGTACATGCACGACTATCACCTATTCTCACATGCAGTATGGGTTGTTATTCCATTTGGGCCATCTCTGTGTTCATTCAAGAGAGCATGCAAAGCTGATTTGGGAAGCCCACTACAGTAAGGTGGCAAGACATTTTGGCATGGAGAAAACTATGGTTGTTCTCCATAAACATTTTTATTGGTCAAAACTTCGATAGCATGTCAGTAAGTATATTAGATATTGCACTACCTGTACCATTTCCAAGCCAACCATCAGGAAGCAAGGCTTATACACCCCTCTTCCTACCCTCGAGAAGCCTTGGGAATCTGTCTCAATGGATCACATGCCTGGCCTTCCATCCACCAAGCAAGGAAATGATTATGTATTTGTGGTCGTTGATCAATTTTCAAAGATGGACATCTTCATAGCCTGCAAGAAGAACATCACAGCGGAAGATACTACCAAGCTCTTCTTAGAATGATTGTGGGTCCATTTTGGGATACCACAGACCATCATCTCTAACCAGGACAACAGGTTCCTCATCACATTTTGGTCAAGTCTCTGGTCACTATTGGACACCAAGATAACTAAATCCACTTCTTTACACCCCCAAACAGATGACCAAACAGAGGTCGTCAATCGTATGATTGTGCACATCTTGCGCATGTACAACTCCAAGAATCCACATACATGGGATGAGAGTCTCCCCTATTTTCAACACAATTACAACAAGGATCTCCATAGCTCCACCGATCATAGCCCATTTAAGGTGGGATTTGGATTCCAACCCTTAGGTCCCATTGATGTTTCCCTACCTCTAGCAACCACACAGAAATACTCTTCCCATGTTCAATCTGCGATTGACAAAGCCACCAGATTCAATCTATTAATCAGTTCGTTCTGCTCCTAAATATGGATCATGGGTACTCTTATCTAATGGAAACAACAAATTTCTATTCTAGAAGATGAATGTAGTCTGTTGAGGAATATGGTGGCCAATTTTCTAAAAGACACCCAATCAAGGGTCTCCAACCAAATATTGCAAGTAAACACATCTCAAGGAAAGTTAAAGGAATAAGACACATTGTACCAATTTGTTGAGGATATAAACATTATTAGTCATAACTATATCACATCAAACATAGACTTGGAAGAGGCTACCAACCATCACATTTTTCATTAAGTTTCATGCTTGTTAATGCTATCAAAATTATAAGCATTTATTTCAGAATTTATAACTATAGAAAGTACTAAGACATTTTACCTAATAATATATGTAAGCTATATATTATTCGTATAAGGAATTGTTTATCTTGTCTAAAATTTTAAACATAAATTATAATGTAAATACGTTATTATTTAGCATAGCCACAACTTTAATATAAATTTGCTAGTTTTTTTTAAATAACTTAACATATTGTTGTGGAAAAACTAACTCACTTTTAACATCTAACATGAACCATTTCTAAAAGAAATGATTTGTAATGTACTCATAATATATCCCAAATGTGTAAGTATACATATAATATAATAAATAATCAATGTAAAATGTTATAAATATAATAGAAGCCCATTAGTAGGTATCTTTTTCCCACAATCATACTCCTTCAGAGTGACCTAACCCTTCAATCATTATATATACATTCCCTAGTGTATTGTAAACATCCATTCTCGTACATTGTATGTAGTATTTAATCCTTTCAAACTATATGGCTTCATGTATTTTATTATATTAGCGGGTATATTTTCCCATATCGATCTAACCCTTCAATCATTATATATACATTCACAAGTGTATTGTAAACCTCCATTCTCTTACATTCTGTCTATGATTTAACCCTTTCAAGTTATATGGCTTCATGTATTTTACTATATTAGCAGGTATATTTTCACATAGTCGCATTCATGCACACTGACCTAACTCTTCAATCCTTATATATACATTCACATGTGTATTACAAACAACAATTCTCTTACATTTTATATATGTTTTTATCCTTTGAAATTATATGATTCAACCCTTTCAAGCTATATGGCTTCATATATTTTACTATATTAGCAGGTATATTTTCACATAGTCGCATTCATGCACACTGACCTAACTCTTCAATCATTATATACACATTCACATGTGTATTACAAACAACAATTCTCTTACATTATATATATGTTTTTATCCTTTGAAATTATATGGCTTCTTTTATATTTTCTTATAATTTATGATTTATTATTATGAGTATTACCAAGTACATCATGGTGTTTGAATAGGTGGATTTCCAAACAATGGGGTATATCAAAAGAATTTATTGATATGGATTTATCTGGATTGTAGAGAAAACAAAGTGAAATTCATGAATATGGATGGAAACACATATACATAAAAATATTGCAAATAACATAGTAATACAATGAGAACCACATTTTATTAATGTATTAAATAGGAAAGGACAATAAAATGCAAAAAAATACAAACTTTCTAGAATGGTGGTAGCTTATCTCTGGAGAGAGAGGTGTCGGCCACGCTCATTTACAAGTTTCTCATTACAAGAGGCTCAAATGACCCTATTTAACATAAAGTACTAAACCCTAAGAGGAAAAAACCCTAACCCTTGGAGATGAAATGACCAAAAGGAATGTGAGCCATAAGGAGTCTAGTTCATACGTCAACTTCTCGGGGCTACAACTTCCACATACAAACTCAGTTTGGGGTGCACAATATCACCTTGGAAATATCTCAATGAGAAGAAAAGTTTGGTCAAGTAGAAAGCATACCATGGCATCCTTGATCTATCATAGGGCCAAATTTTTTTTTTTAGGGCCTCAACAATGCATCAGAAGTTCGGGACCTACAAAGCTAGAGAAAAAAAACCACCAAGATGGGAAACCATTATGAGCTAGTGGAAGAGGTGGGTGGCCATCAATATCCACTTGGATCAATCATCCCCCCATTTCATTAAGTGCCTCCATCATATAGGGGAACATCTTCTAAATCGAACTCTTGGTGAGCCATTTTCCTTGATGAACAAGTTATCCTACTTTGACAACCTGATAGAGTTGTATGTTTTGCTAGCAGGTTCCGTTTGTCATGATGTCCATGATCCAGTCCACTATATCCTACTCAATGAATTCAAGGTTGAGTTATGTACGGACCAAATTCTCAACCACCTTAATGGTTTCCAATAGAGGTGGAAAATATGGTCGAAGTAGCTCCACATCAAATACTAGATGCAAGCCAAGAAAAGGGGGAATACTCAATTCAAAAGCATTCTCATCCACAACCTTCATGATGGTGTAAGGTTCATATCTGTGTGGTATGGGATTCTTGTGGGGGCTTGTGAGGCTCTCTTTTTTCAAATTGAACACACCTTATTGACAAACTAAAACTTGTGTGCAACCTGATGTTGGTCATGTCACTGCTTGTACTTGGCATTGGATTTTTGCAAGATATCATGAACCTATTGTTGGATGTGTTGGATTCTCTCAATGAATTTGGTTTCTCTATCTTTTCCGGTGTAAGGATGGGAGGACTCTTCCAATGTATATGAAATGGGTAAAGTTATGCCAATGTGGGCCAATGGCTTGAACCCCAAGCACAATTGAAAAGGGTTGTGGTGAATAGAACTATGGAGGGCTATGTTGTAGCTATGTTGAACATATGGCAGGATCTCATCCCATGTACATGGATGCTTGGATTTGTACATGTGCATGATATGAACAATCATCCTATTGACCACCTCTATTTTCCCATGTATTTGGGGGTGGAAGGAAATTGATTTGGTCATCTTGGTGTCCATCAAAGACTGTAGGTTGGACCAAAAGGTACTAAAGAACCTACTATCCCTTTTTGAAATAATGGTCTGTGGTATCCGAAAATGAACCCAAAAAGTATCAAAGAAGATCTTATCAATGGATTCTATTTTGATACTCTTATTTCATGGTGCAAAAATGACCATCTTAGAGAATTGGTCAACAACCACAAAGACAAAATCATTACCATGCTTGGTGGAGGGAAAATATAACATGTAATCCATGGAGATTGACTTCCAAGGCTTGTTTGGGGTAGGTAGAGGAGTGTATATAACCCCTACGTCTTAAAGGGAGGCTTAGAAATGGAACATGTAGTGTACAATCTAATATACCTACTGATGTCCTATCAAATTTTTGGAAAATATAAATAGTATGGCTTATTTCTAGTATGTTCTCCACACTGAAGCTCCTTTCCACCTGACTATAATGCACCTCTCAAAGTATATTTTGCACACTTGCTTGAAGGAACACAAAGATGTCCCAAATAACACAAAAGTTCATCTTGGAAGTGAAAATTTGGAACTTATTTACCTATGCTCAGTCATTGTCATACAAACAGGGCCATCGAGAGGTTTCATGCTCATAATAGTTAAGAAATTTGGTTACTACCACAACTAGGGATCGAATAAGGAAATATACAACATGGTTTGTGTTGGTCTTCTTGTACTTAATGCTGAAGTGGAATCGTTGCAAGTACATGTACCACTTTTGATGGTTGTTGGTTTGTAACTTTACTTGTATTTGGATGAATTTCAGGGGCTTTTGATCAATGTGGATGAGAGTTTTATTTCCCATAATATAATGCTTCCATTGTCAACATGCCTGCATGCTGGAGCACATATTCTTTTCATATGTGGGATAATTACAAAAAAAATCAGAGAGTGTCTCATTATGATAGGCCACTAGATGTCCATGTTGAGTGAGGACTACACTGATAACATGGTTAGAGGCATATTTCCCAATCTTGAATGGTTTTTTCAATTCTGGTAGAGTCAGGACTAGTGTCGAGGAAAGATGATGTTTTATATCCTCGAAAACTTTATGTTGTGACTTAGACTAGGAAAACTTGGCTTTATCTCCACCCTTGGTGTAGTGACCCCGCTACCTTACCCATACATTTTTTCTAATACCATGAACTAAATGCACTCTAACAACACATTAAAATCGTATGCATCTAGCATAAATAATTAAAAACATGAATGAAATTGGTTTAAACTCATACACAACATCATATATTTGCTAAAAAATCAGATTTCATACACAACAATTAAAAACCCTTGAATAAAACTGATGAGATAAAGCCACTTATCTTGTAATAAAAAATGAGTAACATGATGCAGGGGATAGATATTCCTCCCAAACATGGATTTGTTGTTCCAAATATCAGTAGAAAATCATACCTGATCTGGGGATACGATTCCACAAAAGAGGGTATCTCTCACATCCCAATTTACTCCCACAACCAACTGCTTTTCCTATAGCTATCCCAATCCTCTAGCTCTCGCTTCCCCTAAATCTGTGCAACCCAAGTATTTGTGATCCCCCTTCACTACACATTGTCCCTTAGGCCTTTTCTCTTCCTTCCAAGTCTCTAGCACACTATTGGATAGGAATATTTATGGTTGGGGACTCCATGGATGCTAGTTTCCCTAAGAAAACTAACAAAACATGTCGTTGTTCAAGGGAAAATATCTGACACAAAAATCTCACTCTTAATATGCCTAACAACCTGCTTCTTCATGCAACAAGAGATCCAAAAATATTCCTATAATACCTACTATGGATGTCTTCAAGCTCCAATTCTCCACACTCTCTTGCTGCTCCAAAAACCACATGCAAAAACGTCCCACAATGTCCACCCGAATTTCTCTTTTACCCATGAGAGTTGAATAGCATTCCCCAAGGTTTATTGTACTCATCCCCCATGCTCTCATAACTATGGGATGTGAATTTTCCCACCAACCCCTCTTACACGTGTTTAATGATTGGGGCTCCCATACACTCAAAAGGAAATTATAAGGTTTACTCAAAGTAATCATTTTAGGAAAGTGGGTTGGAATTACTACCCATGAATAACCCTCCTCTAGGACCCTTCTCTTAGACATTTCTAGACACTCCCATCTATTTTGGAAACTTACTCCCCAATTACAATGTCCATGTCCAACCACAACCAATGTCACATTTATTTTATTATTATGATCATATACAATGTTTACAAATTACATATTCGGGCCCATGACTATTTATCGTATTTAATTAAACATCTCTAAAATGAGGATGTTACATTCCCCTCCCCCTACAAATTGCACCATCCTTGGTGCACAACACCATACTGGTATACATGAATAAAATTTAAATCATAATACTTGAAACTTTTGTATGTCCAAATCCTGCAGCAATTCCAATCATCAATCTATTGTTCCTTGCAACCTACACAACCTAAGGAAGTGTACCCCCTTCTTTGCACCATAGTACCTTGGTATATACCACTTCCCTTCCAAGGCTCCGTCAGAAATTAGGAAAGAACTCTCTGAGATGTGGTTCTGGGAACTCCAGCTACCAAAATGGAGCCTTACATACTTGTGTACATGCAACTTTCTTCAAAATTTTCAAAAACATGTGAGTACTCCTCCCACATGGTCTCCTTCTGCTCCCACGTGGAATATTCAGGACTATAGTAGATCCATCGAACCTTTACTAGAACAATGAATTTGCTCTGGAGAAATTTCACATTTTTGTCAAATATGTGCACTTGTTCCATCCGAAAGTCCCCTTCATTCTCCACCTAGATCACAATCCAACCAATCATGGGGTTAGGATAAAGCACATATATCTTCAATAAAGTCACATGAAACACATTATGAATTCTCATGAATGTAGGAAATGCAAACATGTATGAAATTAGGTCTATCTTCTCTAAGACTTCAAATGGCCCACAATATCTTGCTACCAACTTTGGGAAACTTTCCAATCTTAGCGAACTTCTTAAATATCATTTACTTTAAAAATACATGCTCCTCCACTTTAAATTAAATGTAAGTTCTATTTTTATTTGCATAACTCTTATTCCTTTTGTGTGCAACCTTTAAATTATGCTTGATATTTACCCTTTTCTCTTCCATTTCCCTTAACAATTATGTCCCAATAACTGTTATGTCTATTGGGTTATCCTAGCTTATTGAAGTGTTACATTTCCTTCCATACAAAGATTCATATGGGCTCATCTTCAATGATGCCTAATACCCATTATTGTAAGAAAAATAAACTAGGTCAAGGTAGTCTTCCCACTTGGAAGGCTTGTCCATTACATACATCCTCAACATGTCTTTAATTTTCCAATTAGTTCTCTCTATCTGCCCATATGAATCTAGGTGATATTTTGTACTGAAATTCAAATTAATTCCAAATCACTTAAACAACCCCTTCCATAATTTGGAAGTGAACTTGGGATCTCTATTTGAAACTCTTTCCTTAGGCATGCTATGTAGCCTAACAATCTCCTTCATGTAAATCTCTGCTATTTTGGCTTCTTTGTGAGTCATTTTTACTCAAATAAAATGTATAACCTTTGTAAGTTTGTCCACCACCAACATGATGGACTCATGCTGCCTTTTTGTTCTTAGCAACTTGGTGGTAAACTCGATCATAACTACCTCCCATTTCCATTCAAGAATGGGTAATAGTTGTAACAATCTTGTTGGATTCCTATGTTCAAGCTTCACTTTTTGACATTCCATGCACCTAGATATGTAATCATCCATGCCCTTCTTCTTTTTTGGATAGAAATATTGTCTTCTTACTGTTGCAATTGTCTTTTGTTATCCTAGATGACCATCATATGGTACATTTTTCATCTCCTTCAACACTAAATTTCTCAAATCCTAATTGTTAGAAACATAAAAAATTTCCCTAAACAAGAGGAATACATCCTCTCTCAACCTATAGTATTTAAACTTTAGTGGTACACTTTCCTGTTGCAAGCCTTTTGTAACGTGTGCATAATGTTGATCCGATGTTACCACTTCTATTTTTTTTTTTTTTAAATATGAACACTACATAATGGTTGCAACACATATTTCATGAACCCTCTTGTTGAATGCATAAACCACTTTATTCTCTTTTCCCTTGATGTGCTTGATATCAAAATCATATTTACTGAGAAATTCAAACCATCTAGTTTATTTGGAATTTTGTGTTGGTTGCTCAAACAAGTGTTTCAGACCACTATGATTTGTCTTGAACTCAAACTTTCTCCCATGAGATAATTCCTCCACATTTTTAAGGCATCAACTATGGATTCCAACTCCAATTCATGGGTACCATAATTTCTTTCATTCTTCTTAAGATTCCTTGACTAGTCATAACATATGACATGCCCATTATACATAAGGACTCCACCAAGCCCTTCCTTCCTTGCATGCATCTACGCACACAACAAAATATTCATCCATATTTGCAACCTTTAGAATAGGTGCACTACTCAATAATTCCTTTAAGTGTTGGAAACTCTCCTCACACTTAGCGGTCCATTCAAACTCTGTTCCCTTCTTCTGCAATAAAGTTATTGGATTTGCAAATTTGAAGAAACCTGCAATGAATCTTCTATAGTATCTGGATAGTCCCATAAAGGATCTCACTTTTGAAACATTCTTTGGCGTTAGACAACTTTTGATTGCTTCAATCTTTTCAGGGTCCACTTTTGTGCCTTCCTTTGAGCATATGTGGTCAAAATAATGGATTTTCCTTTGATAGAAAGTGCACTTTCTTAACTTGGCATAAAATTGGTGCTCTCTTATCACTTTTTGCACCATCCTCAAATGTTGTTCATGCTCCTCCCATATCTTGGATTAGAGAAGAATATCATCCAAAAGACAATGATGAATTTTTCTAGGTAATCCCTGAACACTCAAATCATTAGACACATAAAAGTAGCTGGTGCATTTGTCAATCCAAATGCCACCACCACAAACCTATAATGGTCGTACCTTGTCTTGAATATGGTCTTTCCGATGTCTTCTTCTTTGATTCTCACCTAATCATAATCTGACCTCAGGTCAATCTTGGAAAATATCCTTTCTCCTTTCAATTGATAGAAAAGATCATCGATCCACAATAGAGGGTACATGTTCTTTACTCTTACATTATTAAGTTGTATGAAGTCAATAAACAACCTCAAAGTTCCATCATTTTTCTTCACAAAGAGAACTTAGGCACCCCAAGGTGAGACACTTGGACATATATACCCCTTCTTCAACAATTCTTCTATCTGCATATGCAACTCTTTCATCTCTAGTGTACTCATTTTGTAGGGAGTTTTGGAAATCAAGGAAACTCCAAACATTGAGTCAATAGATAAATCATTATCTCTCTTTGGTGGAAATCCTAGCAACTCCCCAAACACATATTCATATTCCTTTAGTACTGGATAATCTTCGATACTTGGATCCTTATCTTTGATTATCTCTTCCATATGCACTGCATATATTTGGCATCATTTCCGAAAATTTATTTTCAGCTACAATGATGAAATCTCTCTAACAGATATAGGCCTTGGAATACCTTGCACCATTCTTGAATTTCCTTCTTCATCAAGGGATGTGAAAGCCTTTTTGTACCAATCTAGGACAACATCATGCTTGTCCAATGAATCCATACCAATTAAGAAATCATATGACCCAAGTGGTATGATGTTTAAATCTTCCTTAGTGCCAACTTCATTCATGCTTATGGGGCAATATTTGACAAGTTCATTGATCTTCGTCTTAGTTCCAGTGGCTAGCTAAACCAACTAAGACTTTCCATGCTTACATCTCTTCAATTTAAAACTTTTAACTATTTTTGGATCTATATAACTATGACTAGCTCCAGAATCAATCAAAATAACTGTGAGATTGTTATAAATCCTACCTTCTACCTCAATCATGTGGGATTGGTAATATTCTTTTTTGTTGTCCAAGGACGCATAAATCCTTTCCATTCTCTTGCCCACGTCTTCCACTCTATCATCTTTCCTAAATGTTGTGCATAGTCCTCATCATATCTTCCTTGTGAGGATAATCCTTATACAAGTGGTCTCGTTCACATCCCCAACATTTTATTGGATGCTTCCTTGGCCTTTTCTCCAAGGAATATGTCATTTTATGCTCCCCCTATGCTAATTGTTCTTGATAATATGCTTGAGATATGTTTTTGACAAAATGAGGAATGAATAATTTCTTCCTCTGATCCATCTTTCCTCTCTTCTTATCATCCAAGGCCTTTTGGAAAGCTGGCCTTCCTTTGTTATGATCATACAAATACTTAGCCTTCCCAATGGCCTCTTCCAAAGTTGTAGGCTCGTTGAATTGGATTTGTCTTTGTAAAATAGTGGAAATCCACTCAAGAACCTATGATTTTTTACCTTCTCATCCCTCATGAAGTCCACATACCTCAAAATCTCCAGGAACTTCTTCTCATACTCATCCATGGTCATGCTTCCAAGATTGAGTTCAAATAAATCATGCATCTTATTGCCATAATAATTCTATGACAAGTATAGTTGATGGAATTATCTCTTGAACTACCCCCATGAGATATTTTTTCATCAATATGCTTGACCTACTTGAGCTGATCCCACCACATAGATGTTTTTCCTTGAAGATGATAGAGTGCAATCCTAGCTTTTACATGTGATGGGTAATCATGCAACTGGAAATATTTTCTCATTCCCAATAACCATGATTCAACACATTCTCTCATCCTATCTTCTCCATCAAATTATGGTTTCTTTATTTTTGTGATGTCTCCTTGCAAGATATCTGACTTAGGCCTCCTTTGATTTACTAGAGGGGGAAAATTGGGGATGCTCTTTGAGCTTGAATGCACATGTTCCCTTCTGGTAGATTTTCCTAGTGAATGAGGATGATGTCTACTAACACTCCTTGACTACCTAGATCCCCCATGGTCATTCCTCCTATCATGAGATCCAGATGTGGTCATTTACATTGCATTGGATGCTTTCTTTGTGCCAAAATCTTTGTAGACTTGCTTCTGCAACATGTTTAGACTCTATAGCATCTCCTCTTGAAATATTATCACCATTTAATTTTCTTCTATATAGCTCTGCACCTCCTTATAGAATCTTCTCATAGTCTCAACTAGCTCTATCAGCTCCACCCTATGCTCATTGGAGCTAGTCTCTTCATTTCCCATGTTAACATGTAGACCTCTGACCTCGTCCTCATGGTTGTAATATCCCTAGGCATCCTCTATATCTCTAGTTCTCCTATAATGACTAGAAATGCAACTTGTACCACTAATTCTGCAAGGAATGTGCATGAAACAATTACTTGTTAGAGTTATGCATATTATAAAATTGTCATTAATTTGAGCTACATACCCCCTTTTCCTTGATTTTTTGAAGATTCACTCATAAACCAATAAAAAATATGAGATTTCAAGCATATTCCCTTCTGAATTGTATTTCCAATGGATATACCCATGCCTCAATATAATTTATGATATGAGAGTTATGACTTTATGAAATAAAAAAATTTACTCATTTTTTAACCTATTTCAATAGTACCAAAAATCTCAAGGGATGATTTAGGCATATGGTAGAAGAAAATCTGGTGAGAACTACAATTTTTTTTTTATCAGACACTGATAGTATTCATGACTTTGAATACACAATAAATATCATATTTATGATATGACACTCCATTTGACTTTTGCATCAATCTAATTTTTCCAATTTATCCATTTTGCTTTTCCTCCAAGATTAGAATTTTTTTACCAAAAATGGGTGTATCCCAAATGGAGAAAAATTGAAAAAATACCCTCAGTACAAAGTTTTCTGGATTGATGAGTAGATAAAAAGTTGAGTAAATAAAATTTTGTAGATATGTGATCTAGGGTCCCTTTTCCTCCTCTTAAGATTTCAAAAATCCCCTAAATGCACCTGAAAATAGTGAATTATTCCCTATTTAAGCATCTCTACACTAACTCCCTTTGAAGTTTTCCAAGAGAGCAAATGGGTATGCTCTTTCCTACTTTTGAGCTATTTGTCAAAATTTCACCTTTATCTGGGCCCTAGTTACCGAGCACAACCCAAGTATTCAAAAGTCACTATTTTGCATTTTTTTGGAAAATGGAAGAAACATTAGCTAGTATCCCTCACTAGATTTCTTGTAGCCCTTTTCACAACAAACACACACCTAAAATTTCATCCAAAACTAAGTTAAACTACTCATGTTATGGCCAAAATAAGTTTTTGGCTCCAATTTTTTTTTTTTGGTAAAATGGGCTATTTCTCCTCCCTTTCCTCTTCTCTCTCTCTTATTCTCTTCTTCCTTTCCTTTCTCTATTCCTCTTATTTTCTCTTTCTCTTCTTATCTTCTTATTTTTCTTTCCATCTTCCTCTTCTTCTCTCTTTCTCTTCATATCTTCTTTCTTTTCTTTCTCTCTTCCTCTTTATCGACCATCAATATCCTTCTCATTCGCCAACATTTCAACACTAAACATTCATTTCTTGCAAACACAGTCTTTTATATCGGTGGTGGAGTATCTTTCTTCCTCACCAACACTATATCCTTTATCAGTGATGGAAGATCTTTCTTCCTCATCAAAATTCCAATGCCAAAGGAGCTTTCCTCACCGATAAATCTCATTTTTCTTGTCAACGATAATCACTTCTTCTCTCTAACGTATCAGTGATGAAAACCCATATTATTTTCGAAGTTTCGACTATGAAAGATCTTCTTCTCTTTGATGCATTATTATTGATCGACGATGGAAGATATTTCTTCACTACCAACATACCAATTTCAAAAATCATTCTTCTCATTGATGTATAGGCGAAGAAATTATATCTTTTCATCGATGTATCAATGACAAAATCCCACCTTTTCACCAACGTATTGGCGAGGAAATCCTATCATTTTTCATTTATGTATTAACAAAAAAAACAAAATATTTTTGTTGATGTATTGAAAACAAAATTGTATATTTTCTTCAATGTATCAATGAAGAAATCACATTTTCTCGTTGGTGTATTGGTGGAGAAATCACATTTTCCCATCGACATTGCGACAAAGGATCACTTTTTCCTATTGACGTTGTGGCAAAGGATCACATTTTTGTATCGATCCTATGACTCTCTTTCTTCGCTGAAACTTACTTTCCTCCTTTTTAGCGATTTTTCCTAAGTTATTCTCTCGTTGATGTATCAATTAAGATCTTCATTCTTCGCCAATACGCATTGCATCAATGGATCCAACATTTTTGACACTTAGTTGATTTTTCCTAAATTTTAAAGCGTGTGACTATCGTGTTTGTCAAAAAAAATGACCAATTTGGTTGTGTAGGTCAATTTCAATGACTTAGAGGTCGAATAGACTCACATACACTAGCGACCATCATAAAAGAAATGAATTTCGAGGAGTTTTAACCCTGATTTCTCAAACTAAGTGAAAAATATTTCCACGCAAAACTACACACATATTTGAATTTCTCTATTGTAGTAGACCCATACAAGCTTGGTGTTGTCAATGATTTCTATGGTATCACTCCGTAGTGACCCCAATATCTTACCCATAAAAAACATTCTGATACCATGAACTAAATGCACTCTAACAACAAATTAAAAATGTATGCATCTAAAAGAAATAATTAATAGCATGAATGCAACTAATTAAAACTCATACACAACAACATATATTTTCTTAAAAATCATATTTCATACACAATAGTAAAAAACTCATGAACAAAAATGATAAACATAGATAAAACCACTAATTTTGTAACAAAAAATGAGCAAATGGCTACAGGGGACAAATGTTTCTCCCAATCGTAGATTTCCTTCTCCAAATCTCAGTAGAAAATCACCCCCAAATTGGGGCTACGATTCCACAAAAAAGGGTGTCTCTCACAACCCAATTTACTCCCACAACCAACTGGTTTTCCTATAGCTATCCCAATCCTCCAACTCTCTCTCCCCCTCAACTTGTGCAACCCAAGGAATTTGGATCCCCTTTCTTTGCACATATTCGTTTACGCCTTCCCTCTTCCATCTAGGGCTCTAGAACAAGATTGGATAGGAATCACTATGTCTAGGGAATCAAGGGATGTTATTTTCCCCATGAAAAGTAACATAACAACCCATTGTTCAAGGGAAAATATCTCACACAAAAATATCCCTCTCTAAAGGCCTCACAACCTGCTTATTCATGTAACAAGAGCTCCAAAAATCTTCCCACAACACCTACTATGGCTTTCTTCGAGCTCCAATGCTCCACACACTCTCATTGCTCCAAAAACAACATGCAGAAACTTCCCACAATGGCCACCCAAATTTCGCTTTTACCCATGAGAGTTGACTCACACTCCCCAAGTTTGATTGTACTTAACTTCCATTCTCTCATAACTATGAGATGTGATTTTTTCCACCAACCCATATTACATGTGTTTAATGATTGGGGCTCTCATACACTCAAAAGGAAATTAGAATGTTTACTCAAAGTAATAATTTTAGGAAAGTGGGTTGGAATTAATACCCATGAATAATCCCCCCACCTTGGACAACTCTCTTAAAAATTCCTAGACATTCCCCTCTCTTGTGGAAACTTAGCACCCAATCACTCTGTCTGTGTCCACCCGTAAACAAAGGCACATTTATTTTATTATCACAATTATATATAATGTCTACAAATTACATATCTAGGCCCACCATTGGACATTGTATTTAATTACACATCGCTAAAACATGGATTATAAACAAGGATGTTACATTTGGTCACTTGGCTTAACGGCCAAGTGATATGAGAGAAACCCAAAATGAACCTATGGTAGAAGTTGACAAGGCCCAAGAAGCTATAGAGCTCCATTAGATTCATCATGGTTGGATAATCATGAATGACTTGGATCTTGGTTTGATGCACATGCACCCCGTGCTCATCCATGATGTATCCTAGATACATAATTTTTTGCATGCCAAATGAAAATTTCTCCATATTGGCATATAACTTGTATTACAACACTGTGCTTAGGATATGTTGAATGTGTTGCAAATGTTATGCCCGAGTTCTATTTAATATGGATATGTCATCCAAATATACAACCACAAAATATTTTATGAATGGCCACAAGATATCATCCATCATCCTCATGAATGTTGTCGGAGCATTAGTTAAGACAAAAGGCATGACCAACCACTAAAAAAGGCATTTTTTAGACTTGAAGGTGGTGTTACATACATCAATTTGTTCAATCAATACCTGGTGGTAGCCTAACTTCATATCAATCTTACTAAATAAATTGGCACCCTTTAGCTGATAAAGAAGATTGTCAATATGATAGATTGGGTATCGATTCTTGACAATGATTTTACTTAGGGATCTATAATTAATATAGAGTTGCCATGTCCCCTACTTCTTTTGCAACAACACAATTGGGCTCCCACAAAGTGAGGAGATTACTCGAATGAGTCCGTTTTGGATGAGTCCATGAATTTGACATTTT
This sequence comes from Picea sitchensis, assembly GCA_010110895.2. Classification (NCBI taxonomy): domain Eukaryota; kingdom Viridiplantae; phylum Streptophyta; class Pinopsida; order Pinales; family Pinaceae; genus Picea; species Picea sitchensis. The sequence goes on from SNQJ01S0001740.1 coordinate 736,868, forward strand.
GTTTCATCATTATCCAAAAGAGAGCGTTTGTATATTGGGTCATTAGGTAAAGGAGCATTAGGTATCAAGTTAATTGAACATTTGACCTAGCAGTACAAAGGCACCCCAGTAGGTGAAGATAAAATATCTATGTATTCCTCTACATTTTGTCCTCTTTCTTTTGTGTGTATAAAGGCTTGATTCTAAGGCAGTGGTGGTCATAGTGACCTTCCATTCACCTTCCAACCAAACCATAAAGAGGACAAATTTTCTGGTCTGAGAGATTAACTTTCGCCACAACTTTGTCAATATCAAGGAAGTTTCAATATTTGGAACTACCTCTGGCACCCTATAGACCTAGTCTCCCAAAGTAATAATGAAAATATGAAGCCTAGAATCATAAAAATAATGACGTTTCCACATATAAGGTTGTCCTAAAATAATATCACAAACTTCAAGTGGGGAAACATCACATTGTACCTCATCTTTGAAGGGATTGATGACATAGGATGGGAAACATTGTTGGTTAAAGTGGAGGTCTCGTCCTTAGCTCAACTAACCAATGGTGTATGGTTGAAGGTGTGGCAATGTCGGAAGCTTCAATATCTTGATAACATTGATCGAGATAAGGCTCTTTTGGCTACCGTTGTCAACAATTAAATGTAATGGAGTCTCCTTCGCCCACATCTATGAATGGAAGAGGATCTCCCCCTCCTCGAGCTCCTTTGACTCTTTTGGTTGGATTTTTGATATTGGAATGGTAGAATTGGTTTATACATCAATGAGCCTCTTTCCCTTATCCTTCTTTGAATTTGATTATGATCCAGAGTCTGATTATTTTTTTTTTCAGCTCATCCATCAACGATTTTTTCAAGCAACATTCATCAGTGTTGTGCCATGGGTTTTTTTGAAACTCACACCACTTTCTAGTGCCCTTATTTGACTTCATGTTACCCTTATTTTCTTTCATCTTACACTGGTAGTATTGAGGTTGGATATCCTTTATGTATCATTTGTTCTATGAGTTAGGGCCACCTTTACCATACTTCTATTACAATGGATTTGCAAACCCAAATTCCTACGTATTCCTCTACTTAAATTTCAACTCAATTTTGACATAATATTGATAAGAAACTCTCAATGAGGATATTTCCAAGAATTTCATCTATATTTGGATGTACTTATGTAGGCCATTGTGTTTCTTTGGAACTAGGTGATTCTTGGATTCTTTGATACCCAAATTTTAGAATAAGGTATGGAAGATATCGATGTACTTTCACACAGTCTGGTCTCTCTGCTGACACAAAGTTGTCTATCTCATGTATTGGTCATCATAGTTTCTAATAGGGTAGAATTCCTCCTTGAGAGCATCAACAAAATATTCCCAAGTGGGTTTTATCCTAAATGATGTATAATCATCTTTGCCATGTCTCTCCCATTAGCTTTTCCACCAATCTTTAACATGGGGAAGGCCCTTAAAGAGTGCAAAGGTGATATTTTCGATGTCTGCTTTTTTTTTTTAACAAATTAATAACCCTCTAATAAATTTAAAAATTCTCTAAATAATTTGCATCTATATTTCCTTCAAATAAAATAATGACAAATTTAACTTGTACTTTGAAGGGTGTCACACCTTTGAAAGGTTGCTTGTTGAAGGTGTCTCAGCCAACATTGGAAATCATCAAAGGATTTGGGTGAAATTATCCATCATCTCATTCCTCTATCACACAAGGGATTCCTTCAGAAGAAACTTGATAGGATCTACTACTTCGTCATCTCTATTTTTATCTTCCATTGGAGGTTTCTTGGGTCGATGAGAGTGGTCTTCCCCAAGCGAAATTAATTCGATACCCAACTCTCTATACCTCGACCTTGTCATTGAAATGCACCAAGAAATAAAAAAGAGTATATTTCTTTGATACCATTGATCTAGATTATATAGAGAATGAAATGAAAGCCAAGAATATGAATGGAAATGCATAGAAATAGGAATATTGCAGAGAGAAAAGTAATATAGTGAGAATCAAATTCTATTAATGAATCAAATAGTAAAAGAATGTGAAATGCAAAGTAATACAAACTAGTTAGAATGGTGGTAGCGTATCTCTAAAGAGGGAGGTGATGGTTATGCTCATTCACAATATGCTTATTACAAGAGGAAAAAATGGCTCTTTTTATCATAATGTACTAAACCCTAAGAAGAAAAACCCTAACCCTAGGATATGAAGTGGCTAAAAGGAATGTGGGCCCTAAGAAATCTAGTTGATACATCAACTTTCAGAGACTACAAATTCCAAATACAAAATTTATTTGGGGTCTAGAATACCATGTTGGAATATATTGACGAGAATAACAATTGAAGTGAAGGATTGGGCATGCCATGGTGACCCCAATCCGTCGCAGGGCCAAAAAACATTGTTTAGGGCTTCAAAACTACCTTGAAATTTCAAAACCTGAAAAACTGGAGAAACAAATGCCAAGATGGGGAACCATTATGAGTTAGTGGAAGAGGTGGGTGGCCATTGGTATCCACTTGGATAATGGATGATTATGGGAATTCAATGGAATTTAGAGAGAATATAAGATAGTTTTATTGATCTTTGTAAATGGCCGAATAAGTTTATCGGGACTAAAGAGCACATGTCATGATAAAAATGTGATAGTGCCAAAGGTAGATCCTAAGCATTAAAAGAAATTAGAATAATAAATAAAAATATTAAATTAAAAGTGGGTAAACCCTAAAAAGAAATAGATTTAAATACACTATTGTGTAAAAGGAGGACAAACAAGAAAATAACCATTGATTTTTCACCATAGGTAGAAGTACATGTAGAAGAAGAGTTGTTTATTTCATTATTAATCATTAGGAATATACTAAGAAAAATAAAATAATGTGTTATAGACATCATGGATTAAGTGGATTGATATGGTAATCCTATTGTTATCAACATGATCTAGTTTGAGAGATGACCTTTAGCCAAATCCCACTAGGGTGGCTAGATCTCCATGACCTTGTGTGAGTAGGTCATTTATTGTCAAAATAGAGTGTACATTATCTCACCAACCCACCATTCTCTGTATTTAAAGTTGTATTACTTGAAAGGTGATTGATGCTTCTAATTGTTGATATAGGTTGGAAAAAAGAATTGATAATCATGGTAGAATTGGGTCTATATAAGTCTCTTAAGGCCCATTCTCTCCTAGTGATCCTTTCTCAGATAAAAAAAGCTAAACATATTTGGTATTCATAGAAAAAAATGGTAACAAGGAAAAATCATAAATACCAATATAGATTATTATCTCTCCCTTATCTCATAATATATTTATCACATGAAGATGAAGTGCTCACCTTGTATTGAACTTTGATAGATGATACAACTGAGATATCTTTTTTTTTTCACATGATGTAGTAATTAAATTGAATGCATAATATAGGAGAGCGTACCCTTATATAATCAAGTGAAACACTAAGGTTGTGTGATCAATGATGTTGAATGTGTTCAAGACAAACAATGAGATCGTGCATAAATTACAAAATACTCAAAGTAGAAGGTCATGTTAGGGCCAATAGATTAAGGTGGGGGTAATCAAAGTGGCATGGATAATTTGTTGGTATATTTCTTCTTTGATTTCCATATTGATATCCCAAATGGAAGGGAGGAGGTGGTCAGAGAAGTCCAAAGAACACATGAAGGGAGAGAGATGATTGATAGATATGTATATGGACTATAGGAGGGAAGAAGCCTATGGGAATAAACATTGTATCTAATTTGTGAGATCCATTAAGGAAACATCCTCTAATGAGTGAAGGGCCAAGTATGGATTCCTTTTCCATATTGTAGTTTAATCATCCAAAGTATGGATACTGTGTAAAACAAAATATTTTCTTAAGCCACAAGGGGGGACACCAAAATCGACTTGGACAATGAATTCAAGGATGATTTATATGCATTGGATTATATGATGTATGATGATGTTTTGGAGTCTCTCCAATTGTACACAATTAATCAATTGTAGTTTGGATATCCATATGTTAGAACAATATAAACCAATGGGTTTGAAAATTTTGTCAAAGAGATGCATCTTCGAGGGTATGTTCTAAAAGTGTACAAGGACACACTAATGCAAATGAAGAAAGAGACAAATACTACTTACTAAGAAAAGGTTGGGAAGCAAGCCTTGATTTGAACCTAGGACCCATAAATTGGAACCCCAAGTAAGTGTAATTCATAGTAATATATGTCCTTCCCTTTGAATAAGTGAAAATATAAGAGTCCCCTTAGTGGTGCTAAAGACCATATATTTAGTTTTTCTAAGGTTTACCACCAATTTTTTGTTGCCATGAACAAAAGTGAGGGCATCATGTTTCCCTTACAAACACTTGGGGAAGGATCCTAAGAGGATTGGATTGTCTGTACAGAATAGTAATGCAATCAAGACATAGTGTAATGGTAAACCATCATTCATGTGTATGTTCTCCCTAATATACCTCTCCAAGTCATTGTTGGATATCTTGAATAAAATGGAGGAGGGGGCATCCCTGATTAACCATAATGGTACTCTTGTTTAAGCTAGAAAGACATTAATTCCTACAAAAATAACCTAGAACAAACTCATAAAACCTCATTATAACAACAATTAGAGGCTAGAAAATGTTAGTATCCCATAATATTTAAAATAAAGAGTGTCTCGACATAGAATCACAGACCCTTTGGAATTCCATATAATAACAACATATTTTTTAGGATTGTTATTTAGCTTCTTCAATAAAATTACAAAGTGTAAATATGCAATCAACAATGTGGTATCTTCTTTGAAAATTGATTGGGGTTTGGATCTATGTTTATTTCTCTCCAAATGTCCAAAAATTCATGTCCAATACTGTAATATAAATATTGGAAAATATATGCCCAATCATGATAGTCATGAAATTACATGGAAAACTAGTTCACACAAGCCAAGGACAACAAACAATTGAATCCACTTCCCATAAGTTGAGGCTATCCCTAAATTTTCTTCTTTGCACATATATATTAGAAAAATTAGGATTGCATATTTCTATGTACATAGGAAATACGTCACCACTTATGTGTCAAATTTTTTTGTTAGGGTCCTACTCTAACCCCATTAATTAGAGATATAGGTTGATATGTATTGAAACCATGTCTATTAAATAAGGACCATGTAGTAGATATAGTGTGAAAACAATAATTGTAAGAAGTCTTACTAAAAGGATCCTCCTACTAGAAAGTTCCTAGGAGGTTAGATAAAAACTATATAATGAAGTAGAAGCAAGTTAACAGGATTTCTTGTGAAGAAGATTATAATTGGAGCTCTTCTCATATGAAGGTTTCCCCCTCGAAGAGGCAAGTGAACATTTCTTTCATCAATAAAGGTATTTTTATTTGTGGTATTCTGGTATTTCTACAATTTCCTATTTCTATTATAATATGTCATTTATTCTCTAAAGCTTGGTATATTTTTTTATTTTTATCTGAATATTCTATTTTAATAATAAAGAACACCATAAGCGGTATTAGTGTTGGGTTGTTATATTCTTTGTAGTGAAACTCAAGTCAAGGTGGGTTGATTGGGAGAGAAAATCAAAGGTTCAAGTGTTCGACTGGGCAAATTCGAACAACAAGTCAAAAGGTCAACTAACAAGAGGTTGTCAGGAGGTCATGTGGTGAATGACTAAAAATTGAATGGTATTCGATTGGTAATTCGAGTGGTAGTTGATTGTAACAAAATATCGATATTCACAAGATTTATAGCCAATGATATGCATGGATTTGTAATCATTTTTGGGAGCCTTTCTTTATGGTTTTTCCTAATATAAAGCCTATAAATAAGGTGTGTTGTAATATTGTAAAAGCTAATCAATAATATTTAGATCATTATGATAGAGGTTGTTTGTCATGTAGATGTAATCCAAATTAGCTACAGAGTTGTTCTTGTGTAAACCAAGAAGGTATGATGTCAATTGTGTCTTAGGTGTAGACCAATGTTAGGTATGTAACCTTTTATTCTGAATGAATAAGACAAAAAGAGAGAAATATGCTCAAGGAATGTTAGTTTTCCCATTTGGGTTTCCAGGGTAAAATATCTATGTTCTATGTGATTGCTTTGTCATTTACTTTATTGTTTAAATTTGAATTCTTATCTTCTATTATGTTTAGTGTAGAAGTATAAATTTCCTAACAATTAGAGCACTATCCTGAGCTAATATTTTTATAGCATTGTTTTAGGCTAGAGATTTATTTCAACATCTATAAATAACATGGTGATTTTTCATTCAATAGGTAAATCTATAGTAGGAAAAGAATTCACTCAAGAAATACAAGGGGTTTCACCTGGTTGGACACCCTTGTAACCCCTTGTCGGTATCCTTTCGAGTAGTATCGCATCAGATCGTACTTGTATAAGAAATTTCACTTCCACATACCCTTGGGTATATTGAAAGTCTCATAGGTTTCCTAAAATCGACTTTAGATAAGTCGAACGACTGTCTTGTTTCTATAGTGCACCAATAACAAAACTTGAGAAGATTACTCTCTAGTACCTAGGTAATCGAGTAGTATGGATAAGGGTATGATCAATCCTACTTAATTGGTGCCCTAATAGATCAGGACAAATACTATTGTAGGACCCTGCATATATATGAGGGACCTATAGCACATGGAATTCCCTTTCCCTGGGATCCTTGAAACCTTGTCCTCTACCACTAGTCTACAAAATTCCTACATAAATTGCAGTATTAAGAATGTGGGGATTTTGTTAGCCTAGTAATATTCAGGAGAGAGAAAAAATCCACTAGGACATTGGTGTTTTTAGATGATTATGGATCCCTAACCATATTTATGAAACAAATAATTCTTGAATGTTAATGTTATATTTTATGGATTGATGATTGTTGTTATGGTCTTGATTGTAGATTGTTTTGATGCTTTGCATCAAGTGAAATCATGAACTGATTTTATGTCTAATTTCAAATCTAGTTATTTTGTTTCTTGGATGATGAGCCACATTAGCCATGTCACAAGGACTAACTTAGAGAATATATTAGTGATACTAATCACAACCATACCTCTAGATATCTAACTCTTCTTTATCTTTTGCAACCTTGTTCTCTAATATCATTTTCCTCTTCTAGCATCTCATTTGTCTCATTTGAGTAACATCTCAAAAAAAAATTTATAGCACCATTTGAATCCAAGTGTCTTACAGGTGTTTATATAATTCCTTGGAGTGTCCAATTAGCATTTGGATAGAGTCATATTGAGTCCCTTAACTAAATCTCAGTTCTAGGACTTGGGTTCCAACTAAATATTTTTATTAAGCCTCATCAATTAAGATTTACTACCTTCATGGATCATTATTTTATGAAATTGGTGTTTTTAGATGATTATGAATCCTTGACCATTTGTATGAAATAAATCATGTTTGAGTGTTAATGTTGTATTTGATGGATTGGTGACTCATGATATTCTCTTGATTGTATATTGTTTTGATTATTTATATTGGGTGAAATCATATTCTCTTGATTGTATATTGTTTTGATTATTTATATTGGGTGAAATCACGAATTGATTTTGTGTCTCATTTTAAATCCAACTGGTTTGTTTCTAGCATGATGGGCCAAATTAGGAATGCCATAAGGACTAGACTTTGAGAATATATTATTGATATTGATCACAACCAAACCTCTTGATATCTGGATCTTCTTTCTCTTTTTCAACATTGTTCTCTAATATCACTTTTTCTATTCTCACTGCTATAATAGGGAAACTTTGCATCCTTTGATGTTGATATTGAAGAAGTGGATACATGAGGTATTTTCTACATCTCACTTGGGCATCCATTTTTACATTCTCTATGTCATCGTTTTGCATATTTTTTCCATTTTTTGCATCTTAGTAACATCCTTATGATGTGTTAAGAGCATCCTTCTATTCCTTAGTTTGCATATTTGGCCATCCTTGTAATGCCATCATATGTAAAATCATCATCTTCTAACATCTCTTTAGGTTCATCCAAATAACATCTCAACAATGTTTTTATAGTACCATTTACATCCAAAAAGTGTCATGTGAGTGTCTATATAACATCTTGGGATAATCCAATTAAAATTTTCATAGAGTTCTATTAAGTCCCTCCCTAGGGCTTGGGTTCCCTCTAAATTTTCTTACTAAGCCTCATCAATTAAGCTTTGCTAACCTTCATGGATCATTATTTTATGATGATTATGAATCCCTAACCATCTTTATGAAACAAAGCATGCTTGAATTTTAATGTTGTATTTGACGGATTGATGACTCTTTCTATGCTCTTGATCATAGATTGTTTTGATGCTTTCATAAGGTGAAATCACACATTGATTTTATGTCTCATTTTAAATCCAGCTAGTTGGTTTCCTACACAATGGGAAAAAATAGGCATGCCATATGGACTACACTGAGATAATATATTATTGATACTAATCCCAACCAAACCTTTAGATATCTAAATCTTCTATCTCTTTCACAAAACTTTTCTTTAATATCATTTTTTCTATTCTCACTATTGTAATAGGGACACTTTTCATCCTTTGATGTTGAAATTGAGGAAATTGATGCATGAGGGTCTTTTATGCATCTCCCTCGGGAATCCATTTTTGCATCCTCTATGTCATTTTTCTACATCTTTTTTCCATTTTTTGTTTCTTAGTAACATCCTTACGATGTCTCAAGAGCATACTTCTAGTGCTTCATTCGCATATTTGGCCATCCTTGTAGCATCATCATATGTAAAATCATCCTCTTCTAACATCTCATGAGGCTCATCCCAATATCATCTCAACAACGTTTTTATAGTACCATTCACATCCAACAAGTTTCTTGTGAGTGTCTATATAATGTCTTGGGAGTGTCCAATTAGCATTTGCATAGAGTTCTATTGGATCCCTCAACTAACCCCGAGTTTTAGGACTAGGGTTCCCTCTAAATTTTTTTATTATGCCTCATCAATTAATCTTTACTACCTTCATGGATCATTATTCTATGATGTTATTGTTTTTAGATGATTATGAATCCTTAACCATCTTAATGAAACAAAACATGTTTAAATGTTCATGTTTTATTTGATGCATTGATGACTCCTGCTATGCTCTTGATTGTAGATTGTTTTGATTCTTTGCATTGGGTGAAATAGTGAAACGATTTTATGTTTCATTTTAAATACAATTAATTTGTTTCTTGCATGATGATAATGTAATGATCTTTTCACTTTTCTTTATTTGTGCTTATAGTTGAAGTTGATCCAATCTGTTTAAATGCATAAAGTGTCCCAAATATCCAAGAATCATTTCCTTAAGAAAGAGATAGAGATTCCCATGTTGAAACTAATGCTCATTCAATGCAATTATATGAGGCAAGGTATAAAATCATGCAAAGTGAGTAGTGAGTGAAGCTTGTTGGTAGAAGACACAAGTGGCATACTAATTGTCAACAAAGATTTGCAAGCATTTGAAGTAATGCAATATGCGAAGAGAGTACAAGTAATGCATATGATCTGGTTTGATGATGAAATTATTAGTACATGGATAAGGTGAGATCATGCACGTGAGTTTTGCAAGTTTTTTATTTTATTTTGAAGACTAGCTACTTTTTAGATCTAAAGGCTCGATTTCGAGAAAAAGGGGATTAATATGTACTGGAAGGGAAGGTGGGAAATATATTGATAAAAACACAAAAATATCAACTCAAGTTTTGAGGCATGACAGTCAAATTATAGAGGTGCTTCTCTTTTGGCATCCACTAGTGTCGAGGGTGATTTTTAGCACAATTCAATGTTTTTTTATGTAGGAAATGCATTAACAAGGTGGATTGAATAATATATTTCATAGATAATGATTGCATGAATAAGGACGGACTTTAGCCTTGGAGGCATGTTTGAGCATATTTTTGTGGTTAGAATGAGTTGAGTATGGGAATACTAGAAAAGGCTAGACTAATGTGTTTATGGTCTATGATTATGATGCAATTCATGGAATTTGATTTTGAGTCTCTAAAGTATAAAAACAGAATTCAAAAATTTCTCTATCAACCAAGTTATTTTTGCTTCACATTTTATGAAAAATATCAAGAAAAGTGTGGGGTATAGCTTATCACTAGGTGTTGGAAATCTTGGTGTGCCTTCAACATTCAAATTCTAATGAATTAATGTTCTAAAAGGTGTTGGAAATCTTGGTGTGCTTACAGAGGTATACATACCTTACCCCCCTCTTGATTTGAACTTCTAACCTCTTAGGAGGAAACACATATTCTTAACCATTAAACCCACTCAAACTATATCAAATTCTAAATAATTCTTATTAATTTAATAACTTTACATATCATAATTACATCTTAACTTAAACTAAGCATTGATGAGGAGTCCATGTAAAAAGAAAAATCACTCACCTTATAAGCCAACTATATGAACAAAGCTTCCTAAACCAACCCAACTTGAATCCAAACTCAATGATCCACATAGGAATTCTTTGATATACAATTAAATCACAAAATAAATGAATTTGACATTAAAGTACTGAACATCAATGGCGTTAGTACAATAGAGATGTCAATACCTTTTTATACACACATTTACATTACACATTTCAAAAAAATTGAAATAAACTTTCATTGCCTTACTTATTTTATTGATGAAACGATAAGAGAAGAACAAATGAATCAAGAGTTAGGAATTATATATATATATATATATATATATATATTAATATTAAAAGGCGAAGTGCTGATGATGTTTTTACTGGTGTGGTGGAATATGTATTCTATGTATCAGGCTTCGTTATTAACGCAGCCCATTGATACGAAATCGTTAAAGCTAGTGGAGCATTTGCCTTTGAAAAGATTTAAGATATTTCATAAAAAGTGGGGATTCCATTAGGGTTTGCTGCCCAAATTTAGAGTCGCCGTCCGTTTCAGTCTTTGCGGCCTCTGGAAAATGCCAGAGTCACCTTCTCTCGATTCTAGCTCTCTTTGCTTCCTCCCATGGGAAAAGGAAATGTAAGAAGATGGATGGGCGGAAGAGGAATTCATCTCAGATATCCAGTGTTAAATCAAAGCAAAGAGAATTGAGAAAACGTTGAAAGCATTAAGAAGTGTACTGAGGCAGCGATTTTTAAAGTAGAGAACCAGTGTTAAATCAAAGCAAAGAGAATTGAGAAAACATTGAAAGCATTAAGCAGTGTACTTAGGATATGTTTTTTTAAGTTCATGCTCCATACTAAAATCTAAGAAAAAATGAACTAAAAAGACAGACATTTTCTTTTCATTCTTGAAAATTAAATATAGTTATATTCATTGCATTTAGTAGCCAATCTTCATCGTTTTTTAATGGTATTGTGACAGCAAGCGATCTTAGTATTTTATAGGTAGCTGGCCTCGTCATCTCCTTGTCTCGAAAATAACAACAGTGAAGGGAATTTTCTTCCCTTATTTTCTCAGTGTTGAGGGTTAGAGCAACATTACTGTTGAAGAAATTGTTTCAGACCTAATTGCATATCTCTCTTAATCTTTCCAAGCGTTGTGGGGCTGGTTTGCAGTTTACCCACATAACAGTATTAGGTAGGTTTTTTGGTTTGCAGTTTACCCACATAACAGTATTCAGTAGGTTTTTTTTCCTTTCGTAATAGCGAATTAAATACTCTTGTATCCATTTTTCTCTGCTTTCGATAAGCATTTTCCTTTTAATTTCAAATAAAATATTATTATATTCATTGGGCACTTTAGTCCGACCTACCTTGATTTTATTTATTTTTAATTAGATATTCATCTTATATTTATGTATGTTTCTGCAAAATAGCTGCTGCTTGTGCATTAAATGAAAAGGAAAAAAAAACATACTCCCTATTGAATACGATCGATTCGAACAGCTAGCTGCTCTCATCATCTCTCTTGAAGAGAACCATGAACTGCAGTTCGCTCTGCCCAGGTCTCTAGACAAGCTGGTGAAGATTCTGCCATTTTCTCCGTTATTAGGGTTAAGATCAGCCTTAATATTAAGGAAATTACTTCTTAAGAGCTGATTCTATATCTCCTTTGTTAATTGTGTTTTCAGAGGTGGTGTTTGGTTTGTTTGCAATTTACTAACATGACATGGATAGCTCAAAGGAGAAGAACAGCATATGTAATGTGAGGTTGTTAGTTCAAACAACGTCTCCACGTCCATAGCGTCCAAGCAAATCAGGCAACCAGGTAGGTACACATTCTACCCTTCAACGACATGACTTCGTTGATTAAACAGAATGGATAAACGCATGCTACGCCAAAATGAATCAGCATCCCACCTCAAATCATGTCAAAGGCATTTGTTTTTTGAATTAGCTTATAAAGTATTTACAACATTTACAAAGTAACATAAGGCATTTGTCTTTTGAATTAGTTTGTACAATGATGATGAAGATGATGATTAATGTCCACTTAGATTTAATTGGTCCATCCGAACTTAAGAGGGTAAGGGATTACTTGCAGTTCTTTAGAATTTTGTTTCTGTTCTCGAAAAGTGTTAAGAGAAGCTTTTCAAGATCACCATAGTTTTATTGAGTTAAAAGGTTAGAAAGGTTGGTAGTGTAACACATATTTTGAAATTGAGATGTAATATAGGCTAGACAATCTAAGAGTGATCAATGTTCTTATCTTAGCAATACTAATTTTTTTCTTTACACATGTCAAAACATAGAGAGAATTTTGATCATCTAGATTAGGGTTGATTACCTTATAATACCTTAATTTTCTTATTTCCTCTAACACTTAATCACACCACATATTCTCCTTAAATTTTTATTTAATGATATTTTTAATAGTATCTTTATTGTGCAAAATGGTCTCTTCCATGATTCCCCAATGGCTTAGCCAATAATGGGCGTCTTTATGGCATCCCCTTTTGATTCGAAGGTGATTACGGCTAGAGTTTGAAGAGATTTTAGGAAGTCGATTGTCTTCCATGTTGTTTAACTTGTTCTTATACATTAGGTATCTATTCATAGTCATGATCTCAATTGGGGAAAGGCTTGCCTCTAAGAGGAGGATAGGGTAGGGCATATTTTCTTTGATTTTGAGATTATAGGTTATAAAATTCTTTTGGGTTTGCTCTATCTTTCTCCAAGACTCATGAGAGATAATGCATCCCCAAAATTCACATCTGTATAGAATAACAGGTGTAACAAGAGACTCATAGAGGAGTTTCTTCTTATCCCATATCCAAAGTTCTGTTGATTTATAATTGTTTTCAAGCCCATAATAAGCTTTCCATCCTCCAATAATCATTTTTTCAATGCTATTATTCCAGTTGAGCTTGTGGTGAATATTGATTCCAAGATATTTGTATGAAGTCACCTCCTACAAGTTGGTGTTGTCATATACAAAGGTATCATGAGTGATATTATTGGATTTAATGATCTAGACCTTAGTCTTGTCTGTATTAACAATCATACCCATATTGGAGAAAAATTACTTGAGGATTCTCAGTTGCTTTCCAATATCGTGGGGACTCATTGCTATAAGAACGATATCATCGGCATAAAGAATAATATTGATGACTATACCATTGAGAGTAGGGTCGAAACAACCTGTTTCTTCCAAGCAATCTTCTAACTTATCAATATATATGCCAAAAAGGGTAGGGGACAAGGGACAATCTTGCTTGACTCCAATATTGTAGTTAATTTATTTTAACCATCCATCAGTGTTCTTAAACCTGTCAATAACATTCTCATACAATCTTATTGGAATATCCCTTAACTTGAAAGACACTTTTATCTCTTCCAACCTATACCAAAGGTTCTTCCTAGGAACCATGAGGTTCTTCCTAGGAACCATGTCAACATATTTTCTAAAGTTAACAAAACAACAAAAAGGATTGGATTTAGTATTGTGGAACTCCTCTGTAATTATCATAAAGATAACAATATGGTCCATAGTTGAATGATATCTCCTAAACCCACTATGGCCTTTAGCTCTTTTATCGTGACTTTATAGCCATAGGCTAAGCTCCTTTTCCAAAAGAATTCCATATAGCTTGGTTAAAATTAGACTAATCATAAAGATCCTATAATTGTAGGGAATGTTTCTATCCCCATTTTTTAAAATACGAACAATGAGGCTTTGCATCTAGGGTTAAGGAAGTTGTGCTTGACTACTAAATTGAAGAGCTTGTGTATGTGAGGGATGACGATAGGCCCTCTGATTTTAAAAATTTCATCTTGGTAGCCTTCAATGTCCTTCGTTTTCCCATTTGCAAGTTGCTTAACCCCAAACTCTATGTTATCCAAAGAAAAAACTTCATCCTCTATAGGGACAATAGGAATGGTGTCCATGGATTTGGGAACTCGTAAAGACTTTTAAGATAGGAATTTCAGTCCCTTAAGGGAATCACATTATTTTATTTAGTATTGCAGATTAGAATTTCCCTCCAAAAATTTTTAGGATAAAGATTAGAGAGTTGTGAAGGCCACTCTTGCCTTTTATTGATATAATACATTTTTTTTCCTTTTAATTAGGGATTTGTAGGTATTGATCTTTTCGAGTTTTAAGGACTCATCATAAGCATCCCTAATGACTTTCCTAGCAATTTTGCATTCTTTATCATACCAAGGGTTGGTTGTTCTATTATTGTTTTTACTAGACACCTCGAAAGAGAAATTGTTAATAGAAGTGGAAAGGGTAATTGTAAAAGTATGATAAAGGTCTTCAATGTTGTCTTCAATGTTGTCTTCAATTTTACTTTTGTCAAAGAGAAATTGCATTTGATTATTAGAATTTTCTTCAATGGTGTTCTTATGCATGGAAAAGTTAAGAGTTAGGGTTAAAGGTCTATGATCATAGTCGGGTTCATGGTCATTTAAAAGGTCAAAAGTTACTATATGGTTGGAAATGGGCAAATAATATATCACATGATCTACGACTCTACTACCTATCCCATTAATACTAGTCATCTCGTTGGATTTTGGCCACTATATTACTCCATTACAAATTATTAGGTCTTGAGAGTTAACTATCTTAGTACCAAACAACTTCTCACTTAGGTATTCATAACTTATTTTGTAGCTATTAGCTAAAACAAGGTCCTCATCTAGCCATACAAGATTATGGTTGGAATCATTKCTTAAAAGAGTTGCTTGGTTAGCTATAATCCTAGCATTAAAGTCTCATAGCAGGAGGATATTACCTTCATTTCTCAAACTATAAATATCGTGTTCTAAATTATTATAGGGACAATTTCTATCTAGATTTKTTTTCTTATAAAAAGTAGAATTAATAGGTGCAAAATAACAAATAGCTATATACATCTTCTTAGCATTGATGTCTAAAATTTCAATCCAAATGTACTGATTGAGAGGGTCAATTTTATGAAGTTGAATGTGAGGAGAAATGCTCTTTCTAATGTAATAGGGTATGCCACCTATCCCTCTATGGTAGGAATTTGTGTTCCATGCTGACCACAAGACAAATCCTTTTATGTTAGGGAACTTAGACTCTTCATGCTCCCAGGTTTTGACTAGACAAATAATATCGATATTACTCGAGATCAAACTTATCATAGGACCTTTGCACCATGGAAAGCCATGGCAGTTCCAAAAAAGGAGCATGAGTGTCCCAAATTCCTATTTATTATGATCATTTTGGTGTTTATCCCTAACAATAGCTTTTCAATTTTTAATTATTGTCTATTTTCCTTCTTTCCTGGCTTCTTTTACCTTTTGAACTTCCTTCCTTAATTCAACTTTGTCTTCAAGAATGAGGTCTTCATTTATAAATATTCCTGACCCTTTTAAGCTCAGAGATTACTAAGTATGTTATGTTTATGGTCATTACAACTTAATTGTACATAGATCAACCTATCTTTATGTTCAATTATTTTTCTTAGCCTCTTTTCTTCTATAGGGTAAGTTGTTTCAATTTGTGATTTATTTTTAAGTTCTTATTTTAGTACTGCTAGCATATCATCATCTTGTTGTTCTTTTATACAAAAAATTATGAGGTTTAATGCTCTTTTATTACTCTCATGATCCAATTTGATCAGCTTGTTCATTTCCTCTTTGATGGGTTTGATATCCAATTTGTTTTCTAGACTACTGAGGGTCAAACTGTCGGTTAGTTTTTCTTCTATCTATTTAATCCTATCTCTCAATTTGTGATTTTATTCAACCTCTCCTTCTTCGGTTGATTGCATTTTATTTTCCATTTCTTGAATTTTGGCCCATATTGTCTGCAATTGACTCTTGAACCCTAACAATCTATCCTTTATCTATGTTTGAATCATATCTTCAAAGAGTCTAAATATTTTATCAAGAATTGTCTCTAACTCTATTTGGAGTTTTGCATCCATTTCTTCACTCTCTTTTTTTTATGATGATTCTAACTCTTTTTGGAGTTTGGCATCTCTTTCTTCTCTCCTTTTTTCTATTAATTCTATATATTCGTAAATAATATCTAGGGTGACTTTGGGGGGCCTCCCCTGATAGGATGAGTTTTTGGAATAGGTGGAGGGGTGCTCATAATGAAAATTAGAGAAAATAAGTAACATCTGACTCACCATATTTACAACACATGCCAAAAATATCAACGGGTTGAAGAAGCCATAAATCTAGAGCTGTTGAGATTCACTCACTCAAAACCACAACTTCGTTGGCTCAAAAAAACAAAGAGATTGTATTCACCAAATCGCGGAGAGAATGTAACCGTAGATAGATTTACGGTGAAGTTTGAATGGAGGACCACTAGAACACCACTCAAATATAGTGCATTTGAAGTCAAGTACGAATCACCATAGGTTCAGTAGGAATCATTGTATGTTCAATATGATCACCGCATAGAAAAGTTTGATACAAATTCGATACATCGCAGAGACCACAGAGATAGGTTATGTCACAATAAATAAATAATATAATATATAGACATTAAAATAATAAACAAAAGTAAAATTAAACATTAATGTAATAAAAGGTCATGAATAAAAGTCATGACTCTTCATAAAACCAAAAAGGTAATATATATAGGCATACCCTATCCCTGTAATTTCATCAGCATTTTTACAATCAATTATTATTATATATATCTTATTATGAATTCATAGTGAGTTGTTCATTACAAAACCCTAGTGTCTTTTACATTGGTATCAGAGCTGGTTGCTCCCCTGTATCATAATCATTCCCCACACCCCCACATTTTTCCCCTCGCTCGCAGTCTAAAATTGTAGTCTCTCCACTCCCACACACCAGACTCTCTCCACTCCCCTTCCCACACACCCCCCTCTCTCCAAAACCTCCCGTAACCTTTCCCCTTCCCATGCACTCCTTCCCATTCCCCTTCCCATGCACCCCCCTCTCTCCAAACCCTCTCGTAACCCTCACCACCATATCACAGTCTCTCCCCTTCCCACACACTCCTTCTCACTCCCTTTCCCAAGCAACCCCCTCTCTCCAAACACTCCCATAACCCCCCCCATTGTATCACAGTGACTCCCCTTCCCACTCCTTCCCACTCCCACACACCATCCCACAACTCGTGCACCATTCCACAACTGCGTCTCCTATAGCCCGCATTCCCCCCACTCTTCCACATTCCACGTCCACCTCACTTCCATGTCGTCCCCCTCCCATTCATCATTCCTTTCATCATCCACCCACCATACACCTCCACTCTCCACAACTCGGCTCACATCTCTCCA